>JAOXNR010053936.1:0-13360 GCA_028571225.1 Parsonsia alboflavescens | reverse complement strand
AGGTTTACTTGGGTAGAATTTCTTAGGGAAAAATCAAACTCCTTTGAATCATTCAAAAGATTATCCATGAGATTAATAACAGAAAAAGCTGATGTGTATGGTAAAATAATTCATATTAGAACTGATCACGGAAAGGAATTTGAAAATACTATTTTTATTAATTTCTGTGATAATTATGGCATTTTACATGAGTTCTCCGCATCAAAGACACCACAACAGAATGGTGTTGTAGAAAGGAAAAATAGGACTCTACAAGAAATGGCAAGAGTAATGTTATGTGCTAAAGGAATACCATCAAAATTTTAGACTAAAGCAATAAATACTGCTTGTTATATCATTAATCGTGTTTATTTCAGAACAGGAACAAAATTGACGTCCTATGAAATATGGAAAGGAAGAAAACCAAATGTTCGTTACTTTCATGTTTATTTTGAATGATAGAGACAGGCTTGGTAAGTTTGATCAAAAGAGTGATTTTGGCGTTTTTCTTGGATATCAAAAGAGGGTTTTCAGGTTTCTCCTCTCCAGCTTCTTCTCACCAATTGTACCTTGTCTTTCTGTCAATAATCACTTGGTTGTGCAGAGTCTCATCTTTGATTCTATCATGCCGCGGGTAAAGCATGTTGCTGTGAAAAAGAAAGGTGGCGACACTATTTCTCCTTCATTATCTAGTTCAACACCACCTCCGACAGTGAATACAGTAGCACCCGCTGTAACTCCAACTGGTAGTTCCGGTGATATCCCTGGATTCCTTCAAGATCCACGTCTACAAGAAGTTCTAAAGACCATTGCCGCTGAACGCAGTTAGCCATCTTCCACAACCGCCAGTCCGTTAGAGCCCGAACCGTCATCTGCACCCACTAAGGGTCCTAGAAAATCCATGAACAAATGGAAACGGGGAGATGTTGGGAAATATCAACTCCGCCAAAGGTTTGGCTCTTCAAAACATGTTACCACTTCATTAGCGCAACCTGTTGATTTAGAAAATTCTAACTCATCTGAAGAAGCCAACATCACTACCTCTAAGGATACTTCGCCTACTGCTTCTGTTCCACAGGTACATTCTATCAAACCTCTAAATAAAAAATTTTTGAATGCCAATTGTGTTAACCACTGGGATACAATAGTGTCCCGAAAAATCATTGGGGAATGCAATATTGACATTCCAAGTCATGAAAAAGCAGGAATATTGGACTTTTTAGCTCAAAAAGGTTATATGCCCTCTGTTTCAAAATTATCCTTTTACATTGATGGTTTGGTTCGGGACTTCTATGTAAACCTATATGAAATTCAGAATGTCGATTGTCCCACGTTTCAAAAGGTTTATGTGCAGGGTCATATGTTTGATTTTTCTATCGACTTGATTAAAGAGTACTTGGGTTTGACCCGCTACACCCTCTGGGATTAGAGAATCTGTCACCTTGAATTTCGATGATGTTGCCTCTAAATTGACTAGCGGTCATATTCAACAATGGCCTCATGAAAATGCTATTAAAGCCTTTGCTCTGTCTACAAAATATTCTATTCTTCATAAAATTTCAAAGTCAAATTGGTTTCCATGTACTCATTATTCTACAGTTTTTGCTGAACATGTACGCCTCCTATATTCTATTGGGACTAGTACTGATTTTGATTTGAGTCAACACATATATGATCTTATTTGTGGGTATCAGCAATGGGATAAGTCCTATGGATGTTTGCCCTTTCCAGTTCTTATCACCACAGTTCCTTTAAAGCAACATAATGTTCGAGATTCAGTAGATGGAGACCCTATCTATCCCACAAAGCTGATCAAGGTTGCTACAAAATTGTTCAAAGGAATAAGGGTGAATGACATGAAATCTGCCACTCAATCTATGCCTTTTTCTTCTGGTATGTCTCGGCAGAATCTTGTGCAGTTGCAACAAGCTCTTGCACCTTTACCTGCTGCCTTACTCCAAGTTCAACAAGCTATGATCACATTTCATAAGGTGGTCACTACATTAGAACAGACAGTTAATATGGCCATACCTAGTCAAGTTGGTGAATTCTCTACTACTGACTCAGATGAATGATGGTTGGCATTTTCGTTGGCAAAAAGGGGGAGACACATTGTTGCTTTTGCTAGTGTTTTTGCTTGCTGGTTTTGTTGGTCTTGCTTATTGTTTTTGCTATTCTGTTTTAAGCTTATTATATTTACTATTACTATACTTTGTCTAATACTCCTGGGATATTGCTACATTGGATATTGACATTAATGCTTGTATTTTCTTCCGTATCTAGATGATAATATTTCTTGGTTGTTATTTTTGGTATTGCTAGTACTTAAATTTTTTTTACAACTTATTAATTCAAAAACCTTGGAGCTGTGTTTTGCCAAAATCATGCCAAAGGAGGAGTTTGTTAGATAATTATATTTGCTATTATTTCGGTATTTGTGGTTTTATTAGGCTAAATAAAAATTTGATTTTTGAATTGGTTAATACCTATTGAGTCATTAAGATGGATTAAGTATCTTAAAGATAAATATTTCTCGGCTAATTGGTTAATACCTATTGAGTGGCTAAGTTGGATTAAGTCTCTTAAAAATAAATATTTCTCATCTGATAATTCTGTAGTTGTATTTAACTATTTTGGATATTCTCATATTTAATATTATGATTATCTTATAGAAGAATAGCTTGTATATATTTCTACATTGCTATCTTTGAGTGATAGAGTTTGATGATGATCAAACCACGTGCTGAAAGCCTTGCTAAAATTCATTATAAATATTCGGGAGAATATTTATGGTAGAGGACTCGGGAGGAGTACATCTACTTCACTATTGCAGACTGTCACAGGTGTGTCTCAATAGTTCTTGTGGAACAATTCCAGAACTCATGGGGAGTTTGGCTTCGAGAGAAGTTTTGTCATCTTCAGAGGGATTTTAGAAGGTATTGCAATATAAACAAGAGGGATTCTTGTTGTGAGTTGGTAAGATAAAACTTAGAGTAGGATGGTGATAGACTAGAGGGATTCTATTGTTTTATACTACACTCTTGTAATGTTCTTATTTTAATGAATTTTGCAGCTTGACTGTGCTTTGAAGACATAACCTAAGATTGGATTTATTCCAATGGAGTGAACCTCGTTAAATCTTGCTTTTCATTTATTTATGCTAAATTTTTGTACTCAACTAGTTAATTATGGCTTAATTGATTAATTGATAGCCAAAGATTTTATCAAATAAATTTATATGCCATGGGAGTATATTCCTGTGAACCACAAAACTACACACAGAATCATTCCTCCATTATAGTATTACCCATTGGTTAAGAATTATTGTTTTTGTGTAGCATTGAATATCCAATTTTAATATATTTTAAGAAAAAAATTTATCTTCATTTTTAAATTGCAATGTTAATTTTCTTGGAAAAATTTTATCTAATTAAATAAATATGTCATTCATTTTTGAATGGCACAAAATGAAAAATAAAATATTTAATTCTGTAACAAACTCAAAATGAAAAACTAAAACATGTAATTCCGTGAAATTCTGAAAGGAGGGAGTACTATTTTTTAGAAGTAATGAGACATGTCCATGTTAATATCTTACACATGTCCTCTGATCTTGATCGGAATGCTGACCAACAGGGAGGGGGAAAAACATACACACACACACAACCCATAAATATTCATTTTTCAAAAATAAAGATATTTTTAATTTAAAATTTTACCACCAACCTCCTCCTCCTTAAAAATAATAATTATTCAATTTATAAAAAAGAGAGTCATAAAAAATAATATACTTTTTTGTTCTCTCAAGAATATATTATGTCCAAAATTTAATATCTCATTTTTCATTTTGAACCGTATAAATGTCTCATTTACTAAATTAGATATAATTTTACTAAAAAAAATTAACATTACAATTTAAAAATAAACTAATTCAAATTCTTTTAAAATGATCTAAATCTCACTCTTTTTTTTAAATACGATGACATTCCAGACGGAGGGAGTATATATCAAACTGAGGCTCAATTCTTTAGTTTCGTTGTAACTCCATGCACTCCTGTTGAATCCTTCATCAATTAGGCAAACCAATATTCTTCACTTCTTCAAATGTCTTCAAAAGTTGCATTAAAATTTATTTTCAGAGTAAAAGTTTTGTCCAAATCTAACTTTCAAATTAGCAGAAAGCTAAAAAATAAATTCACTAGTCCTTAAAACTACTCGGCCACTCTCCTCACCAGAGTATTAGTTCAAAAGTTACAGAAAATTATGCCAACGCTGGCATATTTTAGAATATTGAAGTCTTTGGCAGAGTCACCCGTGTCAACTTCTAGCTGACCAGAAACATTACAACAACATGGTTCCATGGTTGAAGGAATATGATTCCTAGTCCTTCAGATAATGCTCAAACAAAGAAGCCATCTCAATCTGCAACATGAATCCCATGAAAACAAATACGAGTCAAGTTATAAGTTACATTCAAAAAATCATATGTCCATCAGAGACAAACAAAGTACTTATTCGAACATAAGTACCAAGGATGAAAACCAAAGTAATAGTAGCAAGTTATGGGATGAGGGATTTCCAGATCATTGTTTTGTTTTAGATTAAAGATTGTTTAATAGTATTATGATCACTGGATCGTCCTTAATACGTTTCAAAGTCAGCCTGCCATATATGATTGGGGATTTGGAAGGTATTTCTTCAACTTAATGGTTTTTATTCAGCAATCATATGAGTTGAGTCAACTTACAGCGCTCAAAGCTGCTTCAGAACCTTTATTGCCAGATTTACCACCTGCTCGATTTATCGCCTGCGTGCATAATAAAGCTACTTCAAAAGGCAAGAGATCAAAATGCAATGGCCATAAAATGATGCATATTCAAGAATCGCTGAACACCAAGAGACACTTTGCTACTCAGATCCATTTGAAGGAAGATTCAGGTTGATGTTGTAAAAATTGCAAGAGAAAACAATAACGAACACGAAATATTCTTAATTCCTTGCAAGAAAAAGAACAGAATAATAAGACCTCAAGATGGTCTGATTGCTAGGCAGACCAAAAATATATATAACTAGAAAATTGTTTTAAGGAACTTACCTGATCCATGTCCTCACATGTCAACACACAAAATATGCAAGGAACACCTGAAATCATTACGGGAAGAGTTTAAATTTCAAAAGCAAAAAAATAATTGGTTAAAATGCACAACAATCGAGTTCGGTGCAAATTTGACAAATACTCCTCCAATCCAAAATTGGATGTTTAATTTTGATTTAGTACAAAAATGATGCCTAAATTCGATCAAGCACAAAAATTAAGGAGAGTTTCTTGTCATAAGTTACCACACTGCCCACATTATCCTTATTAATATGGTTAGTAATGGGACAACCATATAAATTTTTAGATTATGGAAGTTATTTGTTGAATTTTATAAAAATAAGTTTAGTTTAGGAAAGATGACATTAAGGACAAACAGATTAATCCATTACAGCTACTGCAAAATTAAAAGGAAGCATATGAGGAATATTTGAAAACAAATAAAGGCTGCCTTTGGACAAATGCCCAATTTTTTTAAACCTAATATTTAGTCTTTGAAAAAAGTAATTTAAGAATCATTCTGGATGAATAATGTAAATTTTTACCTTTCATCTTATCCTCATAAAAATGATTCCCAAAACCCTCATTACAGTTTTCACCACACATTTCAGCCTGCACCATTTACTCTAGTGCCATCTAAGCATCCTAAATAATAATTTGGGTCCAAATGAACAAAATGCCTTCTAGGTGGCAGAGGAAGAAGAGAATCCTCTCAACTGATCAGTTTGGCATTACAGGAAATCAGACAAAACTAAATCTGGATTAAATAGATAAAGAATACTTGACCCAAAACTTGCATGGTACCTGCTTTAGCACCTTCCCCCCAAATACCGAAAAAGGGGAAAAGAATAGGAAAGGGAAAAGAATTACACCAGACAAGACTCCAAAATATTGCTTCAAATAAGAAATCTTTAATTAAAAAATTAAAGCCAACAGGAAATAAGGTAAATAGTTTCCGGTGGTGCTTATATGGAACAATAATTTAAAATTTTAGGGAAAAAAAAATTGTCACCTTTGCTTCTTCCCAGATAAAGAATAAGGAATCTTGTCCAAAAAAAACTTTGAAAGCCAACAACCTCAATGACCAAACATGACATTATCATGGAATTATGTGTGCACTAGTATCCAAGCTTCATGCTTCCCCAGAAAGTAACAATGTAAACAGCTGAACTAATAATTAACAACCTCAAAAGCTGAATTGAGTAAGAAAATTTTATTGAATTCATATTCTTTTGCCAGTTCTTCCCATATAATTGTGACAAACATGACTAACCTGAATTAAGAGCAGCAGACTGCACCCCAGATGCAGCTGAATTAGCTACAGCATCATAGTGTGTGGTTTCGCCTCTAACCTAGTCATCAAACAAGGAAACCAAAGAGAAAGAAAGGGAAAAACCTATTCAGCTGTTCTGATTAAGAGACCTTTTACACACACAATTAGACAACGAGAAGAGGGAGGGTGGGGGGGAGGGGGGGGGGAACTAATACAACACTGACCACAGAAAGATAACGCTGTCCAAAAAATGATTGCTTAGGAGATTCAACGGTGAATTAAGATACAAAATACTCCCATAGTGGCAAAATAAATGTCCAAGTTTGATTTGATAGAACATCTTCACTTGGGATTGCAGAACACAACATGTTGTTACAGAAATACAGCATCTTTTTCCGATTTTATCCTTAGCATAATTTATCATTTCTTTCCGTCTCTTCACTCACTTTTCTGCACCTTACTTTCTTGAATAATCGAAATCTTAACATAAATTTTCCAAACTTGTCTGTTTCTATTTGAGTTTTTAACAGGGTTGCTTTTCCATTCCTTTCATATTATGGGGAGCTTGGGGCTTTAGGGAAATGGGCTATCACACTGTACCCCTAAACTATAGTGCATATTTCAATAAAAATTCCTCGAACTGAGAGTGCCCTTTTATCAGGTGTGAAGCTGATTTCCCTCTGCTCCATTCATGCCCTTTTAAAGGGTATGGCTCCTCCCTCCTGCAAGACACCGTCTGGCTCTCCTCTTCTTAAGGACAACCTAGTAACAGAGGATATTCGGGTTATTCAAGCATCCTAATGCCCAATAAAATAACTATCTTAAAATTACTCCCTCTTCCCAAAACTAAACATCCTCTTTTTCCCATTAGTAAGTTACGCCTTGCTGATTTATTTAAATGGTTAGCATTGAGACTGATTAGTTAGTGACATTGACAGCCCTTAAGGAGCTTATGCATCAAACATTAACATGAAGTATATTTGTTTCTGTGAAAATAGAATTGTTTTTATTTCCAAAAGAGAAACCAAACTTAACAATTCACTTCTTCAACCACCATTAAGTAACAGCATTTATGATGCATGTGAGAGAGAATGAGGTAACATTAACCATCTCGTTCTCAGTGACGAGCTTACAATCACCAATCCACTACAAATAAACACAGAGTAATAAAGGCATGCATTAATGGCTATCTACAAGACTCGCCCTTTGACTTCCATCACCTGGGACTCTCAATTGAAAATTCACAATTCCTATGTGGGAAGGAGACTAGACTCTGAAAGCTCAGTCCAAGGCATTCTTGACTCTGGCCAATAAATGAATTCACTTGAAACCAAATTTCCTCATATTATACTGAGCATGCGTCCATACATAATCAAATTGCATGACTGCTCCAGGCTATTTTATGATATACAAGCTAACCTGTTACCTAGGTAACTGCATGTGTATTGGAACATTTTTTTCCCTCTTTGTGGCAACTATAGGAAGCCCCAGAGGAATTTGGCAGTAACTATAACGTCTTTTATATCAGAAAATAATGAGCTTTTATCCTGGCATTTGAAGCAAGAAAGATTTGTAAGTTCTCTTCTTTACAACTCAAGAAACCAGAAAACTGATGAAGGATTCAATGTTTTCTCCTTCATGATACATTGATGCTTTTCAAAGGCTTTACAAATTCTGTTTCTTTAGTGAACAACTAATAATCACACTAACCTATTAGAGTAATTTCTATTTTAGGCTAATTTATGAGAAAATGTCTATATCATCCAGAACTTGAAAGGTATAGATATTTTCATAAGTGATAATAAGGTTTCTTACTAATTATCAGTCAGAAAGTGAAGCTGGCTATCTAATATTCTAGTATTGGTAGATTTGACTTAGTTAACTCAATGTACAAGAGTGAAATAGCTTTATGTTAAAATCTCAATTACTGCAGATATTCAATTTTGTTTCTGGATTTAGGATTTTGAACCATTTGAAAAAGTAACGACAAGAATCACTCAATAAACAGAAGAAAAAGGACAAAAGAATAGGGAGCTGCAGTATCTGAGAGAGGGAGGTGAAGGCTAGGATGATTATATGTTGGAAGGCTCACCACAGCTCCAATGCACACAATTGCTTGATACTTTCTAGACTTCCCAAGTTTCTCAGCAACCACACCAAGTTCAAAGCTACCGGGAACCCATGCTACCTGTTATCAAAATATCAGAATGGTGCCACATTTAACTTACTCAACTAGAGCTCAGAAATTCAAGGAAAGAAGGAAAGTACTTACATCAATATCTTCTTCTTTCACTGAATACCTTTCGAAAGTCTCCAAAGCTCCCTCTAACAGCTTCCTCGTGACAACCTCATTGAATCGAGCAATCACCTTTGAAACAAAAGAAAAGAATCAATTTTCAACAATAGTGAAAAAAGGGGGGGAAAATAATAATAAAGGAGGGATTTCAGGATAATCTCTGAGTTCATAATAACACAAATTTCTTATCCTTAGAAAAATTCCACAAATTACCAACACAATGTTGTCTCCTTCAAAGTCAACATGATTCAACAGTTAGACAACCTGCTTTAAAAGGTACATTTAGCTATGTCAAACCACATTAAACTGAAAAACATTTAAAGATTAACAATAGAAGGACATAATTCACCAGGTGCTCTCAAAATGCTTGTAAGAGAACACACTCCTTAGGAAGGAGCCAAAAATGAATTCTTATGAAAGAGAATAACCTTTTTTTCTCTTTTAACCCATAGACAAAAGGGAATTAAAGAGAATAAAAAATATCATTTCTAGAATGAACACCAGTGCATATCCAAGAATCAACATGTTTGACTTCATCCATTTTCAAGAGTACTCTCTACAGAAAATGACTCGAGATGATGGACGATAGAGATACTCACAATTCCAAAGCGCATACCCTCAGCTTTGGTTAGGGACCCAATCAAGTGCCGAACAACTTGAGTTCGTAGAATTTCCAAATGACCCCTGCCTTCCTTGCCCTTCAACTCAATCCCGAACCCACTCACTGCAACAGAAACCAGACAATCAAAATCACCCCTTTAAGATAGTAATTTCGGCCCAATTACAGCTCTGATTCTGAGAATACCTCTTTGAGATCGAACTTGGAGGGATGAAACAGAAGTTGATTTTTGTGGAAAGGACAGAGATATACTGGGTTGATGATGAAGAAGAGAAAAGTTGGAGACGCCATGAGATTTACGAGCAAGAACACAGCCGTCATTGATTGAAGAAGAAGCAGACACAGCCATCTCTGTTACTTCGCCAAGTATTGAGTGTTCTTTACCTCCGAAATGAAAATATGCCCGAGAAAATTCACTTCGAGCCCGTCCGACTTGTGGGCAACGATGATCTACCCTTTACTAGTCCTAAATTGGAGCGGAAAATTTAAGCGGAGTTTTTATTTTTGCTCAAGTTGAAAATAATTATTTTCATTTACCTAAATTCTCATTACATTTTATATAATACTTATACGTAAAATTAACTTTTTATTTTATATTCATTTTTATTTTTATTTAAAAATAAATAAATAAAACTTAACATTTATTCTCTTTTAACATGTATTTATTATCTTCTCTTTCAACATTCAACACACATAACTACTAAACCCAACAAATTGTAAAAATGAATTAAAAACTACAACTATCATCATTCATTCGATCTAAAGTTTTAATTCATAACTAAAAAAACTACTGAAAGAACCATTTCCATGTCAAAGAGAAATGCAAAAACCCAATTTTTTTGTATTCGGTTATTAAATTGGTGATTTTTGTTTTCAGAATCAAGAAGACGAAGGTAGGTGATGTTCGAAGATACATTGTTCAGTTTATTTCTTTGGCTTTATTTCTTTGGTGTTTGGCAACTTGTGTTTGTTCATTTTGAGTTATTTTTATAGTGTCACAATCAATAGTAGGAAGAGGACGGGAGAAAGGTAGGATTGCAGAGATTTTGATCCACGTGAGGGGGATTTCGTTCCTTGAGTGGTGAAATCAGTCCTTAAGAGGGGGATTTTGGACCTTAGGTTTGTGATAGACTTCACTTCTTTTTTGAAAAAAAAAAAAAAGGACACATTTCCGACCTTGGGGGAAAATTTCGTACCTTCACTGGTCAAAATCGAACCTTGAGAAGGTGATCTTGAAGCTTGGGTGTGTGATGCCTGTTTTTAAAAACATTCCAAACCTTGGGGGATATTTCGTGCCTTGATGGGTCAAAATAGGTCCTTGCAACAACAATTTTGGACCCTGAGGTTTGTTAAAGCCTTCACTTCTTCTTTTTATTTATTAGGATTTCGGACCTTGGAGAGTTTTTTCGGGTCTTGACTAGTCAAAATTGGACTTTAAGAAGGTGATTGCGGATCTTGTGTTTGTGAAAGCTTTACTTCTTTTTTTTTTTTTTTTAACATTTTGGACCTTAAAGGGATATTCCGTACCTTTACTAGTCAAAATCAGACCTTGAGAGGTGGATTTCAGATCTTAGATTTGTGAAAACCTTCGCCCTTTTTTAAAACATTTCGGAGCTTGGGGAATATTTTGTGCCTCAACCAACCAAAATCGACCCTTGAGATGGGGATTTCTAATCTTGAAGTTTGTGAAAGCCTTCACTCTTTTTTTAATAAAAGATTTTGGACCTTTGGAAGATATTTCGAGCCTGGACTCGTCAAAATCAGACCTTAAGAGGAGGATTTCAGACTTTGTGTTTGTGAAAACCTTCACTCTTTTTTTTTTTTTTCTTTAAAGATTTTGGATCTTGGGGAAATATTTCGGGTCTTGACTAGTCACAATGGGACCTTGAGAGGGAGATTTCGGACTTTGTGTTTGTGAAAGCCTTCACATCTTTTTTTTTTTTAACATTTCCAACCGTTGATCAAGGTATTATGGATTTTGATCTGTTAAATCAAACCTTGGGTTGAAAGTCTTCCTTTTTTTTTTTTTTAACATTCCGGACCTTGAAGGGGTATTCTGTGCCTTTATTATTTAAAATCGGTCCTTGAGAGAGGTATTTCGAATCTTGAGTGGTTCATCCTTTTTTTTAAAAAAAAAAAAAAAATTTTGGACCTTGAAGCGGGTATTTCGATCCTTGATATGATAATTTGGGTCCCCAAAATGTTCATTCCAAACCCACATGATTCCTTTCCCTCCTTTATTTATTTATTTTTTTCATTATTCACTAGACATGTTTTTAGTAGATTTCTTTTTTATAGAAATGAATTACGTTAGAATTGCTGCTCACAAGGGTTCTCTAAGTGGACAGGTGCGTTCGGTAGTCATACCATCCGAAGTGAACTATGAAGATTTTAGGAGAAGTATGACAAACTGCATGAAGATTGATTTAAACCAATTCGACATACAAATTTCAATTGCTTCTAAATTTTTGATAGAAGTATTAAATTAATGGACATTAAAGGCATATATGACATCATCTATTTGAAGGGGGAAGCTGATGCTAAAGTTGTGGTAGTCAACAAAATTCAAAGAACTTATAAGGGTGGCATTGATGGTGATACTGGCGGTAATTGTCCTTTCGGTGCAAATGATCATGCAAGGGACTAATTTACTGATACAAATGATGAAGGGGAGACATCCGGACATATTCGCACAAATGATGATTATGAATATGATGAAGAACATACTCGCAATGTTGAGGATGATGAAGATGACAACAATCCATTTGAGCAATTTATATTAGATCTTCGACTTGGTTTACAAACATGGTCTGGAATGAAAACAAATAGGTGCATTTTTCTGAAGACGATATGGTTCCACTAGTGGGTTCGATAGAAAAGGATGCAATATTTAACAATAAGGATAAATTGACAGCAGCAGTCGATCAATATTCACTTGATAACCAATTTCCCTATCATATGGTACCTTCAGATAAGGGAAGATTTGAGGTACTATGTAAGAATAAAAAATATTGTACTTTCATGATCTATGGACATTGTAGAGTTGGATGTTAGATTTTGGTGATTCACAAGTTTGTCCCGACTCACACTTATATCCAAACTGTACAGCAAAGCCAAAACAGGAATGTAAGTGTAGCAACGATTAGTCTTATGTACATTGGTAAAATCATTGGAGCAAATCACACCCCCAAAAAATGTGATTCAAGACATGCAAGAGAATTATGATGTGAAGCTCAGATACACCAATGTTTGGTGATCTTTACAGCATGCAAAAGACATAGCCTATGGAATTCCAGAAGACTCATATAGACAGCTACCATCATATCACCACATATTGGAGCGTGTAATGCCGAAGACAATGATCAGTATACATATGCGAGATGAGCAATTTCTGTTGGGATTTATACCCAAAAAGACTATTATTTTTTGAAAAAAAGTGTAAAAAACTATAATCTTAATAAGTAATTTTATACATATAAGCATAACATGCAATAAGGTCCTAATTGATTTAAATAGGTGATCTGTGTGTTAGGACGTTCAGCATAGTAAGGTACAGATCACCGGAAGTTTAAATCATAAGGAATTAGTTCTTAGCCGATTAATGGAATTGGACGTTCCATTGAACACAGGTCATAACACATTAGTCATTGGGTAGTGCTCCCGAACTCTGTGTTAGCACATTTTATATGTGTAGAACAGGAACATTAAATGATTGTTCTCTGAAGATATTATCAAAGAAGAGAGAACTAATATCCCTATTGCTACTGCATGGACACGTCCTCATGATATGAGTATGGGTTGATGGTTTTGGCGAAGCTAGTTCCCTGTGCTTTGATATGCATGGGTGAGATCACATTATGGAGATCAATAGCCTTGTATGTTAGCTACTTGGAGTTAGTTAATTAAGATAGACTCATGCAATAGGGTCTCTATGCTATCTCATTTATGAGATAGGTTAATCGCCCCCTTGTGCGTTGTTCTTAGTTAGATCATTGAACCCGAGACCTCGGTAGTACAATTTTTATTGTACTGAATATTCTTTTAGTGAGTATTCTTGTGATTCAATGGTAATAGAACTAGATACCTAAGGATGGTAGA
>JAOXNR010053934.1:0-13366 GCA_028571225.1 Parsonsia alboflavescens | reverse complement strand
ATTATTACAAATGTTACAAAAGTTTTAAAATTAAATTTATCTATATTATACAAATATGGGATATTTATAAATGTATTATTAAAATACGATGACATTAAAAGAATCTTAAGCAACATAAAGATAATGGCTTCTTGGCGAGCTGGTAGGTGCTCCTCCCTGCTGTTGCAGTATGCATGAGGGTTCTACTCCAGACAGATGCATTTTCGTTTTTTTTTTTTTTAATTTTGAAATAGTAAACTCAGTCAAACTCGTGTGAGTTGACCGATTTTACCTCATTTTTCGATTTTGATTCAATTTTACACGTTTATACCCCCTAAAATTGTAAAATCATGCGATTTTACGAGCAAACTTGTGATTTTGACAACCAGGCTTTCTGCATTACCAAATGTGTCTCTATTCCAACCCTTGAGAGTTTTTCTCAATCTATGTAATTTTCCTGCTACTCTGCTCATGTCGTTTCCTTCAATGCTTTGTTGCCAGGAGGATTCAACTAGATCCAGAAAGTCCTTGTGTCTGAGCCACATTCTTTGAAATCTAAAAATTCTTGGGCCTTGAGTAATTGCCATGCCTGTTAAGATGAGAAGAGCACAATGATCTGAGGTGAATTCGGGAAGATGATCCACGGAGGTGCTGTTGAAAGTTTTCTGCCAGTTATCATTTACCAAAACTCTATCCAATCTTTTCCAGAGGGGAGGAAGAGTTGATCTGTACCAGGTGTAGTTGTTGCCCACGAAAGGGATATCTAACCGTCCGCATTATTCCACACTATCATTGAATTCTCGGATGGACCTAAGTGGCGGGGAAGAGCCTAAACTTTCATCAAGTTGGCAAATCACATTAAAATCGCCTCCTAACAGTCATGGACCAGAGATTAACTCCGAGAGTGTTGCCATCTCCTGCCACAGTCGTTGATGAGCTACATAGTGACAGGCAACATAGATAAAAGACATCGTACAAGTGACATCCAGGCCCATGTATTTCTCCACCGAACAAGTCACCAATAAATCCAAGCGCCAGAATAACCAAATTTTCCCATTGAGACTTGAACAATAATGTGGCATATTAAGTTTGAAAGCATAGGAAGCAATCTTAGAAGAATTTATCATAGGTTCTAAAACAGCAATCATCATTGGTTTGTATGTTAAGATATGTTGTTTCAATCTATCCAAAGAAGAGGAGTTACCTATTCCTCGGATATTCCAAATTAAGAGCTTCTTCATATTGATTGATTGGAGGGTGAGCAATGGCGGGACTGAAGTCTTGTGGTCACATTCGAGGGAGGAATTTCTTTCTTCTTTTTGGTCCTGTTTCGCGGGGCTGATTGGGCCTTGCCTGAAAATCCACATACAGATTTAATCCTTCGGGGTCGACCACAAGTTCCATATTGGCATCCCTCCGAGTCGGGTTAATGGTGTCTTGATCAGTTGCTGATTCCCCCAAGTTGTTTGATTGCTCCTGTACCGGTGCACTATCTTCTGCTTGCTTCTCTGTTGAGGGCTATTGCTCTGTACTCACAATGTAATTTTCCACCAAGTGGGGACTGGCGTCATTCTGAGCTGGCGGGAGGTGAATTTCGGTAGGGGAGGTTCTTTGCTCGGCCGCAATTGAAGCCGCCAGTGGATGATATATTGGGCGACTGTTTTCGTGGGCCTCCGTTGAATTTAAGATCAGAAGGTAGTCTGGAACAGAGCAACAAGTTTGGAATAGAGTAGTAGTTTTGATTGCTGTAGTTTCATTTTCCTGTAGAGTTTCGTTGCCATCGGGTGCAGATTTAAGCTTCCAGATGGTTAAATTTTTAACTAGAGGGTTAATCTAATGAGGTTTCTTAGCTGTCGGCTGTAGCTGTGGGGTCAAGTTGGCTGTTGGTTTCTCCGTGTTGAAAGGTTTTTTCAATTCTGGATGCTTTGTTCTGCAGAGGTCGATGGAATGACCTATTTTCTTACAACATGAGCAATATTTTGGGGCATCTTCGAAAAGAATGTCCTGCCAGATTCCATCCTCCGCCTGGCCCACCCAAACAAGTTTCCGGGATTTCTTCGGCAAATCGACTTCAACACAGACTCTTGCAACTCTAGGACGCTTCACTTTTGCCGTTGGGGCATCAACTTTCAGCGGCTTGCCTATAGCAGAGGAAAACGAGTATAGTATCTCTTTCCTAGACAAATGAACAGGGAGGTCTGGTAAAATGATCCAAACCGGGACAACGGAAGGTTCTGAGTTGATGTGAAAGTTTTGTAACCACTTCAGAATGTGGATGGGGACACCGTAGAGACTCCAAACCCCTTTCATCCATGGCCGGCAGTAATCCTCCTCCATGCTGGCTCTAGTGAGGATATGACGATTATCGATCAAGCCTCGCCTTTCAGACCAATGGTTTTGAATTCCCTGTGGATGATCTCCATTGATGGTCTTCCGTGTGAAAATTATCCAATCAGGGCATGCTTGAATGGTAAGGAGAGTCGTTCGATTTCTTCTGGGGAGAAGAAAAAAGCCAGCTCACCCTTGTGTGACTGGATTGGTTTTAACGGTAGGGGTTCAGCAGAAGGTAGTGTTTGGAAGAGAGAGGAAAATGATCTTTGTTCCCAAGGATTTTTCGGTGGAGGATCCACCGTCCTTGCTGACCCACCACTCATAAGGTGAGAGTCAAAAGTAAGAAAAAGTGGGAGCTCTCCACGTTTTGTCGGGTAGGTGAGTTGTAGCGTAGCACTAAATGAAGGTAGTGGAGGCTGACATCAGTGCACAAAAGCAGGAAAGCTACTGCCCTCGCGGCTGCAGCTGCTGCCTGAAGCGCGCCAGTGCTGCTGCCTGATCGCCGCTGCTGCCACTATTTGATCCGTCTGTGTCGCCTGCCTCCTGCTTCGGAGAGAAGGCACACCAGCTTGCAGAAAGTTGCTGACACCACTGCCAGAAGCCTGCAACCTATTAGCTTCCATTACGACCATATAAAACTCTAAATTATTAGTTATTTTAAAATAATTATAAGGTTACAAAATACTATACTTAATATATAATATAATTTGAAAATATCAATAATAAACTGTAATAATGTATATATATATTTATATATGTATGTATGTATATTAACTAATACTTCCTCAGTCATTATTCATGAGTCACCAGCCATCATTTTGTAAAATTAAACAATTTTTTTTTCCTAAAACACTACAAAAAACAAGGATATATATGGCCGCCCTAAGACCGTCATATATAATAAGAAAGCCGTTGCATATGGCATATACCACGGCCATGCGACAGTTTTTGGACCGTTGCTAAAAAGGTCTGACAGTCATCGTTTAATCTACAGTCCTATTCTAGTGCAGTATAAAATACTTTATATGGCCGTAGTGCCTAAAAAATATTTACGACGGGATTACCGTCACATAAAAAACCACAGTATGTAATTTGCCATATATACTACGGTGTGGCGGCCAATGTATATAAACAACCTAGCAAATCTTTTAACTACGATCCTCTACCCGTTGTATAAAATTTTTCTTTCTAGATTATTATGATTGAGGGTTTTTACCCAATTTTGTCCCACAAGTTTGGGTCTAAAAATAGTTCAATCCCTTAAGTTTTTTTTCTGCTATAACGGTCCCTCATGTTTTTATGGGTAGTTGGAATGGTCTCAACCACCAATTTTCGGCCACTCACACGGCGAAGACAATCTCGTGAGAGGTAAAATCGTCATTCCACCATAAAAGGAAGTCGTTTTGAAGCTGGATTTAAAAAAAAAAAGAAAAAATTCTATTCTTCTTTTCTGGCGACGTTGTTTGGTCAATGTTATTGCCGCCCTTGTTTCAATATATGGAGTGGATAAATGGGAAAGAAGGTTACTGTTTCTTGAAGGTGGCATCCAAATGCTTATTTGCCAGGTATATACTAATAATAATAGATTAGCTTTATAATAGAAGATTTCATTTTTATTCAATTATTATTGTTACTAGGCAAACTATTTTCGACTAATTCTTGAATCATTAATGGATACAGATTGTGGTTGCGATTAGCATTGGTGCAAAATTTGGAGTGGATGGGACTCCAGGTGAGCTTCCCAAGTGGGCCATTGTGGTGGAGCTGTTCATTTGCATATATGTTGCTGGTTTTGCTTGGTCATGGGGTCCTCTTGGATGGCTGAAAAGGGTTGTGCAGGAGGGGGGTGTGGGTTAGGATGATCCGAGGACAGTGCCACAAGGATGGCGGAAAGAGTAGATCTAATGAAGGGCTCAATTTCTGGTAGCTTGGGAAGGGTAGATCTGGATATAGAAGCAACAGGTGGTGTACATCTTGAAGAAAGTCGGCCGTTGACGAAGGAGATGAAAATGCAGCAGAGAATTAAAGATATGTTTAAATTACTCACTATATGTTTAAATTAAACATGGAATAATTGCCTCAACCACATATATTTCTTGAGTGGCGACCACTGCAACTTTTCAATAGATTCCTTAGAGCTAACTTCCTAATTCCAAGAAGCCGGTCAACATTTACATTTGCTGATTTTGGATAGATTTGAGCTAAGGCAGGGTTGGGTAGAGGTTTATGTAGGTTTCACCTGAGTAAAGGGGCGGTGTTGCCAAAGAAGATGGTCGGAGCTAGTCAGAGAAGAAGACCAAATTTTTTTTTTTTTTAGGCCCATCTTCAAAATGACTTTGTTTCATGGTGGAATGACGATTTTACCCCTCATATGCAGTGCACGTGATCGGCTCCGCTGTGTGAGTGGTTAAAAATTGGTGGTTGGGACCATTCTGGCTATCCGTAAAAAAGTGAGGGACCGTTATGGTTAAAAAAAAAACTTAAGGGATCGAACTATTTTTTGATCCAAACTTATGGGACCAAATCGGCTAATAACCCTATGATTAATTACGAAGGTCTGAAGCCATCGTAAAAGAAAATGACATTTTTAATTTTTTAGATTTTTAGATAATTCTAGATTGTGAATGGTCCAAACAAATCTGAAAGTACTTGATCAATTAACAATGTTCCTAATTGCAACTCTAAAATTAATATAGTATTCATAGTAAGTTTGACAAAAGTGACAAATATCCAGAAACTATCCAAAAGAAAGAAGGAAAAATATCCTGTTCAAAAATTATCCAAAATATCCAATCAAAATGTAGATAAGAAACAAAGTCTGTTCAAAAACTATCCAAAGAACAAGGGAAAAGTAGTGTGTTCACCAGTAGCCCCAAATTCCTAACCCTTGTAGATAAGAACATAAAGGAAAAAATGTCAATAAAAGTTGTTACAAAACTCCCAAAGTCTAAGAAAATATAATAGACTTTCATTCTCTCAGCCAAAAATAAATAAATAAATAAATGACATCAAGATAAATTGTTAGATGAAAGTTCCAATTCACTATCTGAAGTGGAACTAGAAACTATTTCCTTATATGCAACACCATGATTATCTGGAAGTAGTCACTCATACACAATTCAAAGACAATAAAGAAAATCTTTTATTTAAACTTAAACCCATCTGCACTAAGTAGCCAAAAGTTCAGAGGACTTGCTGAAAATGAAAAGTAATCCCAGAAGGAAAATTATTCAACAATCAATCAACCATCAAGACTCCACTAACATCTAAGTACCAATGAAAAATTCAAGGGCCAAACTTTTGACAATCACATGCCCCTCATTGAAAATCAAGGTGGATCTTAACCAGGCAAAGTCAAAAAAACAATTCACCGAGAAAAGAACTCCCTAAGCAAATATTAGGCCAACATAGCCCATGATAGGCATTCAAAGTATCACACCTGAGACCATAACTGGCATCTGTTAAAGTAAAAAGCCAAAGAAGATCTTTGAGGAAATTCTAGCAACTAAAACCATTATGCAAAGCAAGCAAAGCCATGGGCAGAAACATTAGCCCAAATAAGGAGTCATGTAGATCAATCCACCAGATATAGTAATGCCAGGTAATGGAAGAATTTCAATCAACAAGGAATTGAGCATACAAATACAGCCTTGCATACATACTCAACGCTGTGGAAAGCAGCCACCAAACATAGAGATTAAAGTGAAAATTTCCAATCTTATAAATGTAAACATTGAGATGGCCTATTACCAATAGTTCCAAGAGACTCCTATAGTTTATATAGCAGGTCAGAGAAAGTAAGAGAAGCTAAGCAATATTCCAGATTTGAAAACCAAACCAATCCTCTCTATGGCTAACTATCCAAAGAAAAGGGGTAGAAAATTAAGAAAAGAGAGTAATATTAGATCGAGACAGATGGATATCCAAAGATGCTATGCAATGAGGATATGTACAAGACTTCAATTTCAAATACAAGTATCAGATTTTAAGAAGAATGATGAAGGCATTGATGGTATTTGCCTCAAAAACGGAAGAACGGTTTGACTTCGAAGCCATGCTCGAGAGGAATAAACTTGAAGATGAAATGAGAGATTTGAAGCTATGGAATGCATGTTCAATTCAAGGCTTACAGGAGGATTATGGCTTTGGGATCAAGGAAGAACATTCATAAATGGCTTGGGAAGGAAGGAAGCAAGAAGGACCAAACGAAAGCATCTGAAACAAGGCTGGAAGAGATCAACCAGCTCTGCCACAGGCGCAGCAACCAGCATCGGTTGAAGCTAAAGCAAATTGAACGTTTATCAGAGATGTACAGACCCAGGAACATGTGGGGCAATCAGGACCGGTGAAACCAAAATGCTGTCAGGAGAATTACAAGTCCTTCAACTGGTGCTCTCACCGACGCTGGTCGAAGGATTGGTTTTGGCCAAACGCTGTAGTTTGTTCCCCCGTTTTTCTCCCATTCATTTTGTGTAATCTGAAGGCTTTTCATTGGATAGGATAGATTAGGGTTTTAGTACTATAAATACCTTCTTATTCTTTGTCTTTAATAACAATTAAACTTGATACAAACAGATTTTCCTTTTGGAAACATCTCAAACACAAGATCAAACTTGATCTTTTATGAAGTGTTCTTAGAATTCCTCTTAGGGTTCTTAGTTACTTTACCTTGGGTTTTCAATTATGTTGCGTGAGGTATTGAATAGTGTCTAAAAATCAAGAGGTTGGTTGTTGTGGATTATTCTACAAAGGTCTTCCTAATCTCCCTCACAAATCTCTGATGAGTCCTTTTCTTTACACTTTGATTGGTTTCTTGTTTGTGTGAAAACAAGCCTTCAACCTACAAGGAATCACATCTTCTTTTGGTATCAAAGCTTAGGTTATCATCAAAGGTTATACTATCTTAATTGCTTTCTTTTTTGTTAAGTGCTAAGATCATATTTGTTTCTTTGAAAATCCTATCGTCT
Source organism: Parsonsia alboflavescens (assembly GCA_028571225.1). Classification (NCBI taxonomy): domain Eukaryota; kingdom Viridiplantae; phylum Streptophyta; class Magnoliopsida; order Gentianales; family Apocynaceae; genus Parsonsia; species Parsonsia alboflavescens. The sequence continues at coordinate 6,089 of JAOXNR010053934.1, read as the reverse complement.
TATATGTGTTTTGTTGTTTTGTTCCTTTACAGCTATCCTAGTATCTTCTTGTGATCTTTTGTGTTTGTTGAGTTGTTCATATATATCTACAAAATTAAAAAGAAAAGAAGAGTTCTAGTTCTTGAAAATTCAAAAAATTAAAAAAAAAAAAATGAGGAGGAGAAGAGAACAAAAATTTCTTTAAAAAAAAAAAAAGTGTCAAACTTGAATGTTATTGTGAGACTTCTTTTTGAATCCTATTGAAAAGTTGCTTGGGTTGAAGTTGAATTGAAGTTTTATAGTGATTAAATTGCCTATTATCTATCAAGGTTGAAAATCAAGGGAATTGGGTTTGTTGGGTTCATTGACAACTTGGATCACAGTTTCATTGCCCTCTAGGTGTTTGATGAAATGCCTATTTGAAAATTTCTTTGAATTCTAAGTGTTCTTTCTTTTGAATTGAATTGGTTGACCTTAATTCTTTAAAACTTACTTTCTTTTTCTTCTTTGAAGATCATCAATTGATGAACTAATTAATTTGTGTGGATCATTATGGTATTCTTGCCTAAGTGATTTGCAATTGCTCTTGCGAGTTGAGTAAGAACTTGAAAGAGGAATTAGAGTGGAAAAAGGCATTAGGAGTGAGATCAATTGAGGGAGAAAAAGCCAATGGAAAGAGCAATACACGAGAGAAATGCAAGGACAAAATTCCCCTATTTGCTTGATTGGTTTTGATGGCACATTATGACACAAGGAGCTTCACCATCTTCACAAGCATAAAATATAGGAGAAGACAATGTCGTTCTATCCACCATCTTGGAACGAATAGAGCAAATGACAAGTGAACTCTCATATAATATGAAGGATGTAAGAAAGGACTTGTACTCAAGAGTTGAAGGCTTTGAAAGAAAGTTAGATGAGCTCCAATATAAGGCTCCTAGAAAACAAGTGCAACAAAGAGGAAGGGGAGATGAAAATCAACCTAGTTCTTCTGGAGAGTATGTGCCATATCAAGGAGTTGATAGAAGACAATATCAAGGGAGTCTACCAAGAAGGAGAAATGAGCAAATGGAGGATAATGGTGAAGGTCATTGTGACCATGAAGTTAAAAGAAGCTCAAGGGGGACAAGAAGAGATGAAAACTCTTATCCTTACTACAGTGAACATGGTGCACCATTGAGACATAGAAGCCAAATGAGGAATAAAAGACCACCAAAAAGGGAGGATAAAAGACAAGTGTCCAATGGAATTGGCTCATATGGGAGATCTTATGAGAACTCACATCATGTCATCTCTTTAACCATGAAAGTGCAAAGTGTAAGGCCAAGAGAAGAGGGGCCTAAACCTTAATTGCAAGAGGTGAAGGTAATTCATGGAGAACGGAGAAGGACACTAGCATAATGTCCTAGAAATGAAGATCCCAAGTGCTTCAAATGCAATGAACATGGACGTGGTATTTCGCAATGCCCAACATGGGTGAGCTTGGAGCCTAAAAATCAAGACACCTCAATTAAAAATGAAGTGAAAGATGAAATGGGTCTTCAAGAAATTGTTGGAAATGAGAAAGTCCAAGAGATCTTATGTGAAGTAAAGGAAGAAAAAGAGATCGAGAGAAAAGTCAAGAATGAAATTGAAAGAAAGGAAATGAGAGAAGAAAAAGAGCGCGCATATGAAAAAGAAAGAGAGAATAACAGTGCTTTAGTGAGGAACAAAGAGATTTATATTCCCACTACTAACATTGACCATTCTTTTTCTAATGTTTCCTTTTCCTTGTCTAGGTTGCAAGACTTTGAAGGCATAATCAAGTTGAATGAAGTCAAAGACAACATGGTAATGAATGAGATGTTAAAGTGGTACACTCTAATCTCTACACTTGGTGATAAATTGTTGAACTTCGAGCATTAAAAAATATGTTTTCTATGATTAAGTATGATTGTGGAAATGCTTATGATGTTCATAAGCAACATGCCATTGTTGAAATTCTTGAGCATAATGATTCCTTGTTTAGATAAAGTAAGTCTCATACTTCTATAAGTCTTGTTAAAGCTTTCATGGATTTTGAGTTTGTGGAGTCATAGGTGATTGAATGTGGTTCTAGAAATGAGATTCATGCATGTGGAAGTAAGTTGTATATCTCTGAGAGCTTTTTGAATGAAATTCTAGATCTTAAGCTCTCATAGGGAATCATTTGTGGATGAGCGTGCTTGTCATTATGTGCTTAACGTTTATATACAAATTATATATGGTGAATTCTATGAGCATGTTAATTCTTTGATTGGAGAAAAAGTTTTGTCTATGCCTATGAATTCTATGTATGACCTGTTGGCTATTGAGTTTCGTAGAAACCACTTGGAGATACCTTCTTATGAATGGAATTACTTGAATTTCTTGTTGAAGTATATCTTTGACTCACTCATGAATGGAATTTCGAAGCTTGTCTTGGCTGATAGAATTTTGTGGATCTTTGATGCCATGACTATTGATGATAACAATTTATATCTTTTTGGTCTAGTGTGCATCCTCATTGTTGACTCTAAATTCTTTTTCATCTTGTTTGAGATGCACTCCATTGTGATTCACATGAGAGAAAAATTCATTCTTATAGATGATAATTGCTTGTTGGAGATTGATGATAAAGTATGTCACGTTGAGAGGTTGGCTTTAGTTGAAATTTTTAAGTTTCAAGATTTATATAACAACACGAATGCTTAGATTCCATATTTTCTTGAGATTCTTTGATTCAAGGTTTGTGATGTTCATGTTAATATGCTTAGAATTGGTATCTTATGTGTTCTTAATTGTTCCAAGCATGATGACTTTGAGTTGTTGAATCTTGAGAATCTTGAAGTTGATTTGATGAGATGTGTAAGTCCTAGAACCTTGAATGTCTTGTTTAAAAAGCACATCTTAGGATTACATATGAAAAAGAAGTCTATGATTGTTGGAGCATTCTTGTTTATATCTTGTGAAAAGATTATTTATAATGAGAAGTTAATTTTTAACGAAGTTGGAATTTATGAGGATGAAATCAATGAGTTTTCTATGTTCTTAATCTCTATTCGGCATGATAGGTAGAATTACGATCTGAGTTTTGTGCCAAGAATGGAGATATGATAGGATTTTGGAAGTATTTAAAAAATCCCTTGTTTTTAGGAGAGAATAATGCTATCCATCTTGATGAAAGTTTGAATCCTAGCTTATGTGAGGGCTATTTTCTTATTCATTTCACACATATGTTTGATGTTTTTGATGGAGGGCATGTAAATGCTATATTAAGGGATTGTTTGTTGAGCTTAATGTCTTTGAATCTAGGTTTAGAGAACCTTTGTATAATGCCTTATGGGGTCATAAACCTTTAGGACTTTTGGCTTGTGCTTTCAATGGAAAATCTCTGTCTTCTTGGTGCCTAAATTGGAAATTAGTGCTTGGCTATGTTGTTCTTGCTCAAGAGTTCATTGTAGGTGGAGGGGGGATCATTTCTGCTAAAGAATGGCCTCAACCTTTTAAGGAACAAGGACTAAGGCATCTTCATGACATTTTCCCAAATAAGGATGATCAATGCCTAATTCTTGAGAGCTTGGATTCTCATGGTAAGATTCATATTCATCTTTTAAACCATGATAGTGACAATTCTCCTCTCTATGTAGGACTTGAAGATTCGAGGACAAATCCTTTTGAGGTGAGGGGGAATGATGGATATCCAAAGATTCTAGGCAATGAGGCTATGTACATGATTTGTATTTCAAATACAAGTATCATATTTTAAGAAGAATGATGATGGCATTGATGGTATTTGTCCAAACAAGGAAGAACGATTCGACTTTGAAGCCATGCTCGAGAGGAATAAACTCGAAGATGAAAAGAAAGATTTGAAGCTATGGAATGCATGTTCTATTCAGGGCTTACAAGAGGATTATGGCTTCGGGATCATGGAAGAACATTCACAAATGGCTTGGGAAGGAAGGAAGGAAGAAGGACCAAAGGAAAGCATCGGAAACAAGGCTGGCAAAGATCATCTGGCATTGCTACAGGCACAGGAACCGACACCTATCAAAGTTGAAGCAAATTGAACATTTTCCAGAGATGTACCTGCCCAGGAAAGGGTGGACCAATCGGCGTCGGTGAAACCAGAATGCCGTCCAAAGAATTACAGGTCCTTCAACCAATGCTCTCACTGGCGCCGGTCAAAGGACTGGTTTTGGCCAAACGCTGCGTTTCATTCCCTCGTTTTACTCCCATTCATTTTGTGTAATCTGAAGGCTTTTCATTAGATAGGATAGATTAGGGCTTTAGTACTATAAATACCTTCTTATTCTTTGTCTTTCATAACAATTAAACTTGATACAAACAGATTTTCCTTTTGTAAACATTCCAAACACAAGATCAAACTTGATCTTTTATGAAGTGTTCTTAGAATTCCTCTTAGGGTTCTTAGTCACTTTACCTTGGGCTTTCAATTACTTTGGGTAAGGTATTGAATAGTCTCTAGAAATCAAGAGGTAGGTTATTGTGGATTATTCTACAAAGGTCTTCCTAATCTCCCACACAAATCTTTGATAAGTCCTTTTCTTTACACTTTGATTGGTTTCTTGTTTGTGTGAAAACAAACCTTCAACCTACAAGGAATCACATTAGAGTCATCTCACAAGTTCCTATCTTTAAATAACAATGGTGGCATAGGATAACGAAGGAGATCACTCTGATTTCGACAAACAGCTCACAAGTTTCACCCTTTAAACCCATCACCTGCAGTCCACAGACACCACAAGGAGTAACATGGAACTTCTTTCCCAAGCAATCAACAATCCCTACCCATCCAAATTACACCAACAACATCAATCACCCTCCAATAACTAAATTAAAATTTAAAACCAAAAAGGAAAGGATATCAATTCGATAATGCCAAGATGTCACAGATAGCTCTTCTGAAATAAAGAAACCGATTTAAAATTTAAAGACATCATTCTACTCATCCATAATGCAACATTTATTCGAAACTAATGCCTTGTGAGAACATTAGACTTTTCAAATGCTAACGTATTGTGAAGCCCAACTTGGTGTTATACAAACCCTCTATACATTTCTTTTAGCTCCATTGCTTTCTTGTTTGCTTATTTCTCGAGTGCACCAGCTTTAGTAAACCCTCGCTCATGTAAGGACTTCGATACTCATCCTACGAGGTGAAACAATAGTGACGCAGACAAGGTCAAGGAATGGAACTAAAAAAAAGAAAACCATACCATTGGCTTCTGAGTAAATGGAAATGGGGTCATAAGAGAAAAGAGTTGTGAGGCTGGTCCAAATCAGGAAAATGTTCCATTGTTCGATTAACTCTAAGTGATCAATGGCCTGCATGAAGTGGAAATAAAAAGGGCTTTCAGCTTCTTAAGCCAAAAAATCTGAAAAACAGAACCATTCAATCCCCATTCACCAATTTGTTAGTAATTACTGAACAAATTATTGAAAGAAAAAATTATAAGATTTTCAAAAATTGACTGTACCTTCCCCTTGCAGATACAATGGCAAAATCCGTGTTATTGAAGAATTTGAGTAAGTCATCAAGCTCTACTTGACTGTGCAAGACAATGGCTTCACTTGCAAATGTACTTGATGGCTCGGTTGGGAATGCCAGTTTGTTTCTGTATGAAGATCCTAATCACCTCTGGATAAAAATCAATCTCCAAGTAGTTGACCATCAGAACATGACATGTACCTTAAAATGAATTAGGAGTTCAAGTTTACAAGAGACTTGCCCAAGCCCACAACTAGTAGAATCAGAAAACGACGACTCGGGATCCATCTAGGGGAAAAAAAAAAGGAAAAATAAGTAACTATTGTTTCCCTTATTCAAAGTCTTGTCACGACAAACATTAAAGAATAAAACATGAAAAGGAAACTTTTAAGTTGCTTAATTGCAGGAGAGACAAATTTAAACCCCTTAGTATGAACAAATTTTGCAAGGCAATAGAAAACAAAATTGCAAGAGAAATAAATTTATAGGCTTCTATTTAAATAATGGCTCCCACTAACACCCTGATTCGCACATAATTATGCTAAGTTTTATGATCTTTTCATGCTATTATCTTATGTAACTTAGCTTAATTATGTTA
>JAOXNR010053933.1:0-13367 GCA_028571225.1 Parsonsia alboflavescens | reverse complement strand
GGGTATAAGATGAAATTGGGTCAATGCATTTGGGTAGAAATGAAATGTTTATAGAAAGTGGGTAAAATTGAAATTGGATCAATTAATTTGGATATATTTGAAAATTAATTGCTGAATCTTTCTCCACTGATGATGATCAAAGGGTGAAAGAGTTTAAGGAATTTCCTCATAATTAAAAGGCTTATCAATTCTAATCTATCCTAAATTCCCAGAATTTTTCTTTGCCCACATCTTCCGCTCGCCGTTGCTGGTTCCGATGGCAGATCTTCAAAGAGTTGAGAGTTCTGCCTAAAAAAAAAAAAAAAAGGAACAGTGATTGTTGATGAAATTCATTTGGCTTTGGAGAAATGGGGTTTCTTCCTAATCGCGAACCATGGACATCCGATGAATGCCATGGAAGAGATACAGCAGAGAATCAAGGAGCTCCACGTGCAGCTACTGGAGATCTATACCTTACATTTTTTATTTTTTGGTTGGGATCGGTTGGATTAAGGCTCCAAGTAGGTAGATGGACAAATTTGATCTTTTAAATTCATCATGTGTCGATTATGTGACCTTTTCTACCGTGGGAATGGCCAAAAATTTGTTGTATGGATAGTTATGGCAAGTTGTAAAATTACATGTGATCGTTATGGTTTAAAAAAATAAAACACTTGGTACCATTTTATAGTTTGTCTTAAAATTATGGAATCATATTGGTGAAAAGCCCGCTTTTCAAAATATGAGTCTTTTTATGTCTATTTATTATTTAGAATTATTGGCAGTTTTTATCCATGAACTATTTTGGTTTTTTAACTTTGGTATATAATGTTTTATTTTATCATATTTGTTCATCCACAAATTTCAATATAATAACCTTAGTTCATATTATTTTATTTTATCTTTTTTTATCATCAAACCTTTTTTTTCATAGAAAGTTGAGTCATTTTCATCAAAAATATGTTTTAAACTATTTTTTAGCGAGAATGATAAGGATACTTTTGGCACATCAAGTTTTTTTTTCCCTACACACAAACAGGTCATATTCAAACCATCTAATGTGTATGGAAAAAAAACTTGAAGTGCCAAAAATATCTTCGTCATTCCAACTAAAAAATAGTTTAAAACATACTTTTGGTGACCATGACCAAATTTGCCAAAAAAAAAAAAAAAAGTTACATGTCAGTCTTATATTAACCATTTTGAATCTTTACATGCATGTTAAGAATTTAATAAAAACTCCACAACTAATTTATATATAAAAACAATAAAATAAATATTTAATATTATATACATTTTTTTTAATAACTTTTTTTACTAGCGGTGTTTGGATCAAATTCTTACATACACCTTAATTGAGTTGGACTCACGATCTACATTATGCAGGTCTTATCTCCAATCCACTTGACAACGCTACCCTTGGATCCTTATGTTTATATAAATAAATATATATATATATTTATACGGTTTTGCTAATGCGCGCTCCAACAGTTACCGTAACAGAATTCTTGCTACAGTGCTTATGCAACCAACCAAGCGGAGCAAGAATTCCGTTACGATAACGGTTGAGGCACCCATTAAGGTGTACTATATACATATATATATATATATATATATGTATATATGTATATATGTATATACACTTTAATATAAACTCGAATAATGAAAAGATCAGTGATCTACTTATCTATCGTCCATCATCAAATAAATCCTAAATTTCATAAAAATAAAAACACAAATAATAAAAAGAAACAACCCCATATTAATTAAAGGTATATATTTTTTGCCCTAACAACAACAACAAACTTGAACTAATGTTTCTTGTGGAGGTTCAAAATAGCAAGCAAAATCAACACCATGTAAACGGCCGATCCGATCAATGAAACAACAATGGCTGCCGCCACCTGATGGCAGAACTTATCGAAGGCGTTGCAGACCTTATTCCATTGTACGTGAGAGTTCCCATGGTAGCCGATAAGACCAACAGCCATGGCGGCACCGCAACTGGAGAAGAGGAGTGCCACCATTACCAGGTCAAGAATGGCCACCATCAATGATAGACCTTTTCTTGCACCTCTACTTGCCAACACTAGGAGTAATGAGATAGCTGCATATGCACACGCTATTCCATTTACCACAACAAAGTACCTAGAGATATATATTTAAACATCAAGTCAAATTATATATATTGTGCTAATGATAATGATAAAGCAGTGATGTTATCAAGTTTTACGGACACACCTAACTAATGATCAAAATTAACTGTCAACGGTTAAGAAAAAATAAATTCTTCTATAAAAAAATTTTTTTGTAATTCTTTTTTTAACTAAATTCGGAAAAGATAAACTAAATACTAAGGATATTTGATTAAATTTTATTTTATTTTTTATTTTTTTAAAAAAGACAATTGATCGTTAACTTTAACTGATAAAGATTTAATTGAAACATTTCATAAAGTATACTTGGTAATAAGTATATAGTTTCTTATGGCTTCAATATACAAGAATAATTTATTGATGAAATAGAAGAACTTTTCCCTTTTCCTTTAAATGCGATAATATGTTTGAACTAAATCTCATACTATTACTAAAGAAAAAATCTCAACTATTAACATGTAGAATTAAAAAAATTCTCAGACAAAGAGACAGATGTGTTGAGTTGTAAATTTGGGATGAGTTTTGACCTGTCTATTAAAAGAAAACGAGTGGATTATAAATGGATCGAGAGTGGATCATAAAATAAGTAAAATGAAAAAAAAGTGTTTTACTAAAAAGTTTTCTTTTCGATAATCGAATAAAGTCATAAAACCTAATTGCCGATCATAATGACTGCTTTCACTAAAAAAAATTATGAATGACTAAAAACACAAAAAAAAAAAAAAAAAAATTCAAGAATGAAACTCACCATCTATAAAAAGTTGAATGAAAAAAAAATATCAATCTTTCTATAAATTTTGTATTACATTTTCTCGGCTAAAATAATGCTTTAGTGAGCAACAGACTTATGAAGAGCTCTTACCTCTAATTCAAAGTAGAATTGACTTAGGTAAATACACACAAGCACTGACTCTATATAAAATAAATGAGATTAATTGCTCACTATAACATCTCCACCATGATGATATATATTTTTTAATTTATTTTAATCCCTGACTCAAATAATTGGGGGATGAGAATTTTTAGACGATTAATCTTAACGTAACAACTAACCACAAATCACAACATTTATTACTTTTGTGACTAAAATACATAATCAACAAAAGTATTTTAACATTTGACTAAGTACTTATAGGTTGAAATTCTTGACTTTTAATTCACTCGGAATAGTTTTACTAAACCGTTCGCAAGAGAGCGTGGTTTCTACTTTTAGATGTGTGCCCCATGAGGCACTTTCTCCAGAGTCTGGACACAATGAATGATTATAAGGGGAAACAAAAGAAAGGATAAGAGTATACTTACACAAAGGCCGGCATGTGATGCCACTTAGCAGTGACCGGAACTTCGAGCGGCGGCAGGGAAGGAACAAGAGACATGGAAACCACCGTGGACTGCTTATCAACACCAACAACCACCGCAGCCACGAGTGTAAGTGCAAAAGCCAAGAATCTCAAGAACACATCCGACCCCCTCACTCCCCTCTTGTTGGCTACCATATCATCATTCTTTTCCCTTCCATTTCTACCCTCAAAACCTCCATCATTAATATCCATACTAATAATATTCTCTGGTAAGTTTTTCTGCTAAGGAGTAGGAATTTTGAGGGCAATGAAAGAGAAGGGTTGTGGAATATATGTGATGATCTTAATGGGGAATTATATATCTTACCTGGAGTTGGGGTGGGGTGGTCGTGGTGGCGGTGGAGGGGGAAGTTCTTGAAAATGAATGTTCATGTAATTATGAGGATGATACGTGTAGGTATAGTTAAATAGGGAACAAGGGGTAAGTTGAAGTTTGGTGTACTATAATGAACGTTCCCACGTTCACATTTAATTTCGGAAGATACTCAAGATCGGAATTCCAAATTTATTATATATATTAATATTATTCCAAATTTATAATATATATTGGAATAAATTGATTGATTTTATAGTTTGATGGTCAAATTGAAAAAAAAGTGACAAGTTCAATGGGTACATGATTAATTAAATCTATACTTTGATCATGGAGTAATATTTTAAAAAGTAACGGATCTCACATATATAAGAATCGTTTCGATTTGTATTCAAAGGTCTAACTCCATGTAAATATATACAAGAATTACTTATTAAATCTTATTAATTTACTGATAAGTAACAATATTAGAATCTAAAAATCTCAAATTCAAAACAGGATGTTGGAATCCCTGGCCTATATTTTTGGTCAAACTTCCAAACTATATGGTATAATAATTAATCTGTATTCTGACAGCTAGGAGGAAGTCCAACCCACACCCATAAAATCTGCAGTAATTCATTTCAGGCCGTTCTATTTTGACTCCTCGACGCCACCCCACCCCAGAAAAAGATAATGAAGCATAATTAATATACTCTCACAGCCCTCTTTCTTTTTTTTTTTTAATTTATAATTTTATGTAAATATATTTTCAAAGTAATTTTAATCCATCTCTTTTTTTCCATTTTACCTTCAAATTGAAATGAATTAATATTTAATTTTATCATATATTTTGGGTTTTTTTTCTTGTTTAAACCATAAGTTAAATAAATTATTCTTTGAACGATTACTTTAACTTTAAGAAACAGGAATTTACACCATAGCAGCTATAACGCGTCCAATGGGGTTCGAAATATCTTGTTACATAATTATATATTACTTTCTATTATATTAATAGAAATTTAACACGTTTCCTAAAAGATCAAGTCTTCCTTAGAGTTTTATTTTATCTTTTTAGGTTTTAATATATAAAATATATTAAAAGATAATAATTAAAGGATATTAATATAATATTTTATTAATATAACAGTTAATGATACAAATATGTAATAGGAGATTCGGATCCGTCCATTGGTCAACGTTGATTATTGTGGTGTTGTCCATAGCAATCTCATGCATTAGTCAACTGAATTGCTTTGTATAATTAATTAAGACAGATTTTGTAGTAATTTTTAGGTTAAAATTCGTTCTTGGTAGTCGGTATAACTCTCTCTTTTTTCTTTTTCTTTCTTTTTTTGGGTGCATAAGGCTTCCCGTAGGAAGAGAAAGTAATTGTCTATTTTAATATAAATTTTGAGTAAAGTCTTTTATGGTAAATTGGTTAGAATAGTAAATTTAGAAACTCTACTATAATATTTATAATATATATATATATATATATTTATATCGGTTAGGGAATAAGGACAAGACATTGATCTTATCTTGAAGAGTAATGCATACGTTATATTCGAAGCCTGCCATAAATCTTGAATTTCAATTAGATGGAACTTTAAGATATTGGTGCAACTTGATCATCTTATATTGAATGCCATGTTATTATTATATCATTTGTTACAATAATGAAATAAATAAATAAAAAAAAGTGGAGCAAATGGATGATGTGATCATTTATAATTCCTATGACATAAAAAAGACAAAAGGCAAGAATTTAATTAGTTTCAAAGACTTCAAGAATATGTAAAAAAAACAGTTTGAAACCTAAAATTAGTTAAACATTATGATCAAAGTTGTAATTCACATTGTGATAATTTATTTGCTAATACCTACGTATTGAGCATCACATTAGTTTGGAGTTTCTTCCAAAACTTTTCTTCTTCTTATTACTCTTTCGATATAGAATTAGATGTCTCATCTTGAGTATTTGGTTTATTTTTAATATTGAAAATATCAATTCTTTTATAAAATTAATTTTAACTAATTCAGAACAAGAAATATTTATTTTTGGATGACTTAAAATGAAAATAGAAACATTCAATTTCGAATGAAAACAATATTACTTAAAGACCGTACTTACATATTATTGGTATAGTTTGAACAGAACTTGTCATATTATTAAGAAAGTTATTTCTTAACATATATATTGTTTTGAATTCGATAATATTTCATCAATAGCCATCTTTCCCTCCTCTCCCCTTCTTCCTCCTTGTCCTACCCCTTTTCTTTCATTTCATTTTATTTGTCCACCTTGCACGGTTATTAAAATAAACAATTATTCAGTAATAATTTTAGAATAATTTGACCAAAATACCCTTCCAATCATTGGGAAATTTGTCTTGAAAATATGAGGTGGATAGCTATTTCAGAACAAGTCCCTATCCGAATAGGGGCCTAAGCCCAACTTTAAAGGGACTTCATATTAAGCCCATTTCAATCTCCCAACCCATGAACCCTATATATTTTTTAAAATATTTTAATTTATCAATTAGTATTTTTAAATTATAAATATAAAATATATACTATAGATATTAAAAAAAAAATAAACTATCAATAATAAAATTACATTCATATCATACAAATTATATCAATAAAAATTCCTAAACATTCAACAAATATCAAAGTCAATATTCAATCAAAATAATACAAGAATTCAAATTCAAGTTTCTAAATTCAAATTCAACCAGACTTCAATTCTTCAAATGTAACTAATACAACTCCTGCAAGATCAACTCCTGACTGTTAAAGATCTGCCGTAACTAACTTGACCTGTATTTGTTTTGGATCAAGAAATTAGCAGATGTTGGGGTGTTCTAGATTCTTTGTGATACTTTGAGAAATAAGATATTAAGTCTACATGGAATGTTCATGTGTATTTGTAACAGAATCAGCAGAAGAATGTTGCCTGAGAATGTTGAGAGAAGAGTCCTGGTGCACAACATTCAACACTTTCAGCTTTCAAAATCTAGAATCTTAACAGCATAGGGTGGCGGGTGGCCTGGGGTCTGTTCTATGTAAGGGTCTGATTTGTTCGACTTGACATCACTGTGAACCATATTCATTTCTATTTTTCTTTGCATTCACATTAGAATATAGATCTACAGGAATCAGGAAATTTGAGTAGCATTCACTTACGGGAACCTTGGATGGAAATTCTGATCACGATCATCTTCAAGAATCACTTTGATCCCCTTGCTCTTAAGAGAATTGACTACGGCCCAGACCTTTGTTTGATTCTTGAAAGCCTTCTTCTCAATTTCCTTGTTCACATCCATTTGGATTTATCTTCCCTGACCTTGGTCAAGACCCTCAACTTTGAGCCGCATTACCAACACTTCTCCAACAATTGCTGCGGCCTTGGCATTACATGATCGACCACATTCAAGCAAGTTCTTAATTGCATGTTCCACGGTTGAAGCTGTTGCAACTATGTGCCCGTTGTTCCTGTCTACCACATTGGTTGTAATGTACTTCAAGGAAATAAACAATCTCAAGACATACCTTTTTAATAAGGTCATTCTCCAAAGAGCCTGCATGTTCAAGATAGTATTAATTATATAGCAGATATTGTTGAATTTCCAGTTGTAGATCAGCAAGAAAAGGAACATCTCTCTACTAGAAGTGCAATATAAAATGAGAAGGATCTCATGCATCAATCAAAAAGGCAGGCTAAAAGCACATTCCCCAGGTGGATTGCCTTTAAAGCAGTTAGTGACAATACAGGAATTGTTGCACAAGGGAATTGGGGTTTGGGACTCCTCATTGTGCATACAGTTCTAAATAGGAAACCTGAACATTTTGCCTATTGCCCTTTTTCTATTTTGTCTGCTGTACCTACAGGGGTAAATTCCTTTAGCACCAAAGAAGCATCTACATAGTTCTAAACAACTGGCTCCATCGACAGAAATAAACAGCTGCACCAAAAGCTATAGCTGATGGTAATGGTCAGGATACTTCTACTTAAGCCCTACGGTCTCCACCACACTCCGCTTGCGCGGCATTACCGACCGGGTGCCTCGGTGGGATTCGAACCTGCGACGTGTGGCACCGCAGAGACTTAAGCTTGGCTCTGATACCAACTGCACCAAAAGCTATAGCTGATGGTAATGGTTAGGATACTTCTACTTAAGCCCTACGGTCTCAAGTAACTTTTGTAAAGTAGCTTTATTCCTGAGTGCTTGTACTATTTACTTTTGTCGGCCACTGCTTTGTACTAGTTGTACTGTTTATTATTTCCTTTCTCTAGTCCGCATTTGAAGTCCGATCTCCTACTCTATATAAGGAGTTCATTTGTAACCTTTCAAGCAGGAGCTAATAGACGCATTACATATTATTTTCCATAAGAGTTTCCCATTCTCTTTTGTTCATACTTATTCTTTTCATATCAAACTTGAACGTATATCGAAGGTAGGAACTTGACGAGAAAGATGTTTGGGATCTATGTCGTCTTGAATTGCTAGAAGCTACTGGTTTCTCTAGCAGCCTACAAACTTCACGTTTGTTCATTGGATTTTAAGTATTTTACTGGGAAAGCCTGTATAATTTGGTTTCAGAGCCATAAAAACGGTGTTTTCTTTGTAATAGCTTCTTGTTCTGATTAGTATAGACCTATGTATCTCTATGATTAGTATGCTTTGAACTGGGTGATTGCCTTCATTGGATCCTTCACTAATAGTTCATTAGAAAACTCTGAGGTCTCTGTCTAGAACACTGAACTTGAGGATATTAGTTTTCAAATGATTTTGTAAACCATTTTTAAGAGAACCGTCTTTGTTTGCCCCAAGCCGAGGTAGGCATTTTTGCAAACTCCAGGTGTGAAAAATTGGTTTTCTAAAATCTTTTGGTCCTAATTCCATAATGGCTTCCACGAGTTCTACAATTTCATCCACCGTACCCAAAGCTCTTAACCTTCCTACAAGCTCCCTTGCTAAAATTCCTAAAGTCTATGAGGTTGATTATCTTACTGAATCGGATAAGTATCCTGTTTCTTCATACCCGCTAGTAAACCCCTTCTCCATCTATGACAAACCTAAACGTCCTTTTGGTCGCAGCCTGAGACAAGTCTTTGGTCATACACCACCCTCTATCATTCGAGGCTATATCCAAGCATCTTCCTTCACTTCACATCTACTTCCAGTTTCTTCTTCTGAGCAATACATCACCCTCAAATTTCCCGACTCTTTGGTTGATAAATGGCGCTCTGAAGGTTTCTCCCATATCCATATCGGTGCTGTCAAATTAGCCCTCACTTTGCATGCTCGTAAAGGTCTTCCCATGGTTTCCAGAATCGCCTTATTAGATGCCCGATTCCGAAAGTATGAATATGCTAATTGGTACTGTCCAAACTACGCTTAATGCAGGCACTGTGTTCATTACTCTTGATAAATTTAAAGAAACTTTCGATTCTACTTCTCCCTCAAAATACAATCCTTTAAGTTCACACCCTAGGATTGCCAACACTTACAACATCACTGAAATCCTCAATAGATTTCCTACTAAGCCAGTCACTAGTATTACCATTAGTGATCTCCAATCAGAAATTGCTCTAATAAAAAATGAAATCAGAGAAATCAAAGCCTCTCAGGAACTAGATCGCTTAGTTCTTCAAAATCTTTCAGCTCGGAGTTCACAAAAAGAAATCTTGCTTGAAACAATTTCTGATAAACCGGATAACTTTCTAAATTATCTCTCAAAAATCTCCATTCAAAGATGGCATATTAAAATTACTCTAGTCATCCACAATTCCTTTACTTTAACCATTCCTGCACTCTTAGATACAGGAGCAGATCTCAACTGTATTCAGGAAGGATTGATTCCTACAAAATACTTTGAAAAAACAAAAGAAAGACTTAGGTCTGCCAATGGTGAAAAAACTAGGAATCAATTTCAAACTTTCAGATGTCGAAGTAAAACATTCTTCTTTATCTGTTCAAACCTCTTTTCTCCTTGCCAAAGATATTACTAATCCGGTAATACTAGGAACCCCTTTTATCCAACAAATCATTCATTTCTTTGTCACAAAACAGGGAATTCAAATTGATAAGCTATGACAGTCTATTATTATCCCCTTTGATAGACCCCCTATAGAAAAAGAGTTGCATTCTCTTATTGTCCAAAAATCATCTCAAATTAATTTTCTCAAAGAAGAAATTAATTTTCAAAGAATAGAAAAACAATTAGGTGAAACTACTACCCAAAATAGGATTAAAAAATTAGAATCCTACATTCAAACCAAATTATGTGTCTGATTTTATTCCCAATCTAAGCACTATGATCAACCCCTTGCATGATAGGCTTAAAAAATCTCCTCCTCCCTGGACTAACATTCATACTTCTATAGTCCAGAAAATCAAATCATATGTTAAACAACTTCCTTGTTTAGCACTCCCTGATCCTCAGGCATTCAAAATTGTTGAAACAGATGCTTCTGACCTTGGTTATGGTGGCATTTTAAAACAAAGACAAAATAATCAGGAAAGTATTATTGCATTCACTTCAAAACATTGGAATCCTGCTCAGCAGAATTATCCAACTATCAAAAAAGAAATACTTGCTATTGTATTATGTATTTCTAAATTTCAAGGTGATTTACTTAATTCCAAATTCTTATTGCGCATTGATTGCAAAGCTGCCAAATATGTTTTAACTAAAGATGTTAAAAACCTAGCTTCAAAACAAATTTTTGCCCGATGGCAAGCTATACTTTCTATATTTGATTTTGATATAGAATATATTAAAGGTGCAAATAATTCTCTCCCAGATTTCCTTACGAGAGAATTCCTACAGGGGAAACAAACATGCCTCCCAGAAAAAACAAGATGAAGCTCACTGAGCTTCCAGCTTTGCCCTCACCTGATCCTAAACAGGTCCCAAAACCCACTGGTAAATCCTCTTTTACCACCCCAAAAGATTATGCCCTCCGCATAACCCAATCACCTTCTCAAACCTTCACGCCAGGAACCCTACCTATCAGCAACATACCTAGCCCCTCATGGGCCCAATTAGTTGAGCAAGATGCTCAATCACAAACATCCGACTTCACTGAAGCCGATTGGATCAGATGGTGTGAACTTATGCACTTTGATCCTAAGCAGGTACCTTCTCCTTCCCAGTTGGTGGTTAACACCCCAACCTCTCAAACACGACTAGCGGGTAACACCCCAGGTAAATGCACAACAGAGATGCAATCGACATCTCAAATGGTTCTTTCTTCCAAACCAAATCAAATTTTTTCTATAACCGGTTCATCTTCCGGACCCAGTTACATCAAAAACCCAAAAACTTATAAACTACTGCAAATGGAACCAAAATTCTGGGATCCAAACCCACAAAAGGCAGCTAGGCAAATCTTTGGGCCTAACGTCAATTTTGTCCAAAAAACCCCAAAGTTTACCCAAAAATACTATGAGTTAACCCTTGTCGATTCTCAAAGTGCTTCTTTCAATCCTCATAAGGATAAGAAAACTGGTGTATTTATTACAAATACTTCAGTACAAATCCACACTATTCATACCCCTACGGTATGGAATGCACCCCCAAATACTTTCAAAAAATTCTCAGTACCATTTGACCCATCCGTCTTCAACTACTGGGATTACCAGCAAGCCTGGTACAACACATTCACATTCCAAAATCACCTCCAAAACCATTCGTGGTTTTTCTACTTCAATAAAACCAAACCGGCCCAAACGGAATTCCCTCATTGGTTTATCAACCAGTGGTGGCCTATCTACGGCCCAACAGAACATATTCTTCCCCCTTCCGTCAAAAAAGGTTTTGAATTTTTCAAATCCAAATTTTTCCAATCACAGCAGAATTCTGCCCCTCCATTATTGCAATTTTTTAGCAGGTTCAAGCTAGCTTGGATCCATTCCCAAAAATTTGCATACCACAAAGACGAAGATCACTCAGGTCTTCCCTACCTGGTCCTGCAAGGTCATTCAAAATGGTGGAAGGACTGGAACTCTCAAAATGTTCATATTCCAGCCCTTGAAAAATGGTTCACAGCCAACCCACAGTATCTCAACCCATCAGATACTCACCAAACACATTTTTTGCAACAGAAGTCCATTGCTGCTGCAACTTTGGCCCAATCTACATCAAAGGCCGACTTTGTTGCTACCATGGAGAAACTCCTCCAACAACTCAAGAATGAATCACCTACTCCTGAAGATACCCCTGTTCAGGTTCAAAAAACGGAAGACAAAGAAGAAGATGAAGATCTTCTTTGTTTTTCTGACGACTGACATCAGCAATGACATCAGCCCTAATTGATGACTTCAGCCATGACGTCATCCCCAAATAATTGCAGATACTGTAGCAGTTCTACTGTAGCACTTTTTATTGTAGCACTTTTACTGTATCACTTTTACTGCACAACTTTCACTGTACACCCACCTTTTCACTGTACACTTTCAATGTACTCCCTCACTTTATTAGCCTATTTATAGGTCCAAAATTCCTCATTCAAGGCAAAAGTTTTTAGGAGAAAGAAACCCTCTCTCTAAAAAACCTTGAGTGTCTCCCCTCTTTCCCGACTGTTCCGAGTTCCCTGTTCCGGTCTACCCTTTCTGGTTAGATCTCTATTTGTAATTTCTGTACTTTCTTACTTTCAATAATATTAAACATTATATTATGGTCGGCTCAGCCGCCTGAAATGTTTTTAATTTCGTTTAAGTTTATGTTTTATCCTCACTTCCTTATTTGAGTACTTCCTTTCCCCCCTTTACCTTTCGGGCCACACCCCAGGAAAATGCACAATCAGAGGTGTGAACTTATGCACTTTGATCCTAAGTAGGTACCTTCTCCTTCCCAGTTTGTGGCTAACACCCCAACCTCTCAAACACGACTGGCGGGTAACACCCCAGGAAAATGCCCAAAAGGAAGTACTCAAATAAGGAAGTAAGGATAAAACATAAACTTAAACGAAATTAAAAACAGTTCAGGCTGCTAAGCCGACCATAATATAATGTTTAATATTATTGAAAGTAAGAAAGTACAGAAATTACAAATAGAGATCTAACCAGAAGGGGTAGACCAGAACAGGGAACTCGGAACAATCGAGAAAGAAAGGGAGACACTCAAGGTTTTTTAAAGAGAGGGTTTCTTTCTCCTAAAAACTTCTGCCTTGAATGAAGAATTGGGGAGCTATAAATAGGCTAATAAAGTGGGGCTGTACAGTGAAAGTGTATAGTGAAAAGCTGGGTGTACAGTGAAAGTTGTACAGTAAAAGTGCTACAATAAAAAGTGCTACAGTATCTGCAATTATTTGGGGATGACATCATGGCTGAAGTCATCAATGCTTTATGTTTTATCCCCCTTTCGGGCCACACTTCCCGTCCCCCTTGGTATCAGAGCCAGATGGGGAAGTAAGGTAGTGGCTTAAGTTATATATTTTATATTATGGTGTTTAAATATACTTCAAACTTGGATGTATATCGAAGGTAGAACCTTGAAGAGAAAGGTCTCCCAGGACCTATGTCTTCTTGAAATGTTAGAGGCTACTGGTTTCTCTAACAGCCTACA
>JAOXNR010053932.1:0-13367 GCA_028571225.1 Parsonsia alboflavescens | reverse complement strand
CAGAGAACCATTGTTCTTTTTAACGTCTTCTCTGGGACGTTTACGATACCGAGCCCAATCTGCAAGAGATTGGCAAGCATCGGTACCGGAGTGGGCTTCCGGTGAGTCATCGGCCAAGACCACGATCCGGAGAACTCGGTCTGAAAAACTGCTATTATCAAAGGCAAAAGCGAAATCTGGGTCTCGACTGCTGGTGGGAGAGTATTCTGCACTCTCCATAAGAGCAGTTCTAGGATCGAACAAATCCAAATTCGAATCCCTCATAATGTTGGTCTACCAATCTTGCTAGATTTTCCGTTTGATTTTCTCCGTTTCTTCCTCACCCTTACAACCCTAAGAAACAATTTTCTTCCCTCTGGCCCCTCCGTATAATATGTTATACGATAAATGGGATAAGGGATTCCGAAAGAGAAGAGAAGAGAACAGTCAAAGGAGAGCTATTAATGGGATAAAGCAAATGCCCATTTTACAAATTGCCTTTAAGTAAATGTAAGAAAGAAAGAGGAAAGAAGAGGAAAGAAAGGGGAAGACCCATCAGAAAGACAGATAATCCTTTGAATGAGTATCAATTTTGAAAAATTTATCAATAAAACTAAAAAGTACTAATAGTTTTGAAAATTCTTACCATAAAAAATGAAGTGAAATTCTGTAAATATTTCTAACTAAATTTCTTTTTGTAATTAATCTTTGTTCCACGATGGATACAAATCTCGTCTAATATGTGGGAATTATATGAGATCATTCCATTTGTATCCGAAGAAAGCATTTTTCACTGGATACTAAATTTATATGGAAATTAAATTAATTTAATTTGAAACATCCAATCAAATTGAAAAGAGAAAACTACTCAACTACCTTCAACTTTCAAATCTTATCTTTCCTTCCTTTTACTCCTTTCATTTGAGATGCTTAGTTACGCTGATCACACATCGCTTTTGTTTCTATTAATTAGAGAAGTATTGAACCCAACCATCACCTTCTCTTCCGATTATAGAAAGCTTTCGCTGACCATAAACCCTTCTAACTGCCATCCAAAATCAAGAATTCTTAACCTGACAAACTGTCCATCTTCTGCGAGTGTCTCCATTACCAGAAAAGAAGCCAGCAAGTGGGAGGTGGACCGCCATCACCATCGAACTTCGACATCGCATATACAAGTAAGTTGTTGTCACCATCGCACATCGACATAGTATAAATTTTTTTTCTTTTAGGTTTTTTCTTTGATAGTTCGATGATAAATATGTGATACTAATGTGTTCTAGATTTATGAACTTGTGTGGATTGTGCTTTGAAGTGTTCTTTTTTTCCTATTGCGTTTGAACTCGAATTGTGACATGCTTCGATTTCTTTAGTTGTTTAGCTTTTTTTTCTTTTGAATTTTGTTGATAATGAGGAAATTTTAAACCTATTTGGTTGCAAAATAATTAGATAAACAATTGGGGAGGTTGGAATTGGGTTTGAAAATGGAAAAGTAGCTTTTTTTCAATT
Source organism: Parsonsia alboflavescens (assembly GCA_028571225.1). NCBI lineage: Eukaryota > Viridiplantae > Streptophyta > Magnoliopsida > Gentianales > Apocynaceae > Parsonsia > Parsonsia alboflavescens. Next base: position 11,879 of record JAOXNR010053932.1, on the reverse strand, counting down.
GAAATGGTGGAAGGTCAGGATTGACTTTTCGAAGGTCTGGATAATCAGCCGATGGTCGAACCCTAACTTGACCGAATTCAAAGTTGGTCGATACCTGAGTCAAATGTTTTGGCCAACTTTGAATTTGACAAACTTAGGATTCAGCCAACTTAGAATTCGACCTTCTAATAATAGTAATAAGCCGAAGGTCGAAATTACTCTGTCAAAGGTCAGGATAATTAGCCAAATATCGGAACTATTCTGCAAAAGTCGAATCCCAAGTTGGTAGAATTCAAAGTTGGCCAAATCCTAAGTTTGTTGAATTCAAAGTTGGTCGGGACATTGGACTCAGGTATTGGCTAATTTTGAATTCTGCCAAGTCAAGATTTGACATTCGACTGATTATCGACCTTCGGCAAGTTAATCTCGACCTTCGGTGGCTTACTATTATTATTATTATTATTATTTAAATAATATTATATTATTATTAAATTTTAGATTAAATAAAAATTACTACTGCTACTATTATTATTATTATTAAATTTTAAATTACATAAAAATTAAATTTATCACTATACTCTACAATGACTTAATTACACAATGTACTAAATATTATCACTGTATAATGTAATTTGGTTATATAAAGTACTTTAATACCTAAAATTTTATAATGATTGTCCTATAGATTATTTTATTTTTTTATAAACAAAAATACATTGTAATTTATGTTAAGAAACTAAAATGATATTTTTTTAATGACTCCAGCAATGTCTAAGTACTAAAAAATAATAATATTAAGTTATAACTATTTTAATATTAAAATATTCGGGATAAAGTTTTATAAAATTTATCTAAATAATATATTACTATAGGTTTTTTTTGTAAAATTTTATGCTTTAGGATTTAAATAATATTTGCATGCAATAACAAAATGTTTTGGAGTTTATTTTATTTATTACACCTAGGAATAAATAAATCTAAGTGTAATTTAACTACAATCTAGCTAATTTTTGTTTTTTTTTGTTTTTTTATTTTTTTATTTGTAAAGATATGACCCTGGTAGAGGGAGATGGCTTTACCAGCATAGTCTTATTATTCCTCTCGGTAAGACTATAAGTTGTCTCTGCAAGTTTTTGTGAATAGTGGAGGTGATTGACTTGATGAGGCTCCACGGAGTAGATGAGTGATTTAGGAGGGGTCAATTTAGACACATGTTGGAACTACCATGATATTCCGGACATTTTTACTCCCATATTACATTTCATGTGCTTAGACGGGAGGTTCACTGCTGCGAGGTTCTCTTCGATGAGATGGAGTTCCACATCGAAGGTAGATTACATCAATTAGGGCCTCAGGAGTATGTCCTGACCATCGAACTTCAATTTGGCTCAATGGATGTGGAGATTATAGAGTAGGAGTTGACGAGCAGTTCCGCATATGAGAGGTTATTGGGGACCCGTCTACTGACCCTACGTTGGCCTTGGAGATGTTTAAAGAGAAGGAGGTTGGATCTCTAGAGCAGGATGATATCCTCTGCTTATGGCATTATCGTCGGATACTGGATGCTGACATGTGAGTCTTTAACAGTGATTTCATATTACGGGTGGAGCATCCTTGAGGATTTCCTAATGGCTAAGGTATTTCCCTAGGGTACCATAGGGTGGAGCATGACGCAGCATCCAATGGCTCAATGGATGCGGAGATTATAGAGTAGGAGTTGACGAGCAGTTCCGCATATGAGAGGTTATTGGGGACCCGTCTACTGACCCTACGTTGGCCTTGGAGATGTTTAAAGAGAAGGAGGTTGGATCTCTAGAGCAGGATGATATCCTCTGCTTATGGCATTATCGTCGGATACTGGATGCTGACATGTGAGTCTTTAACAGTGATTTCATATTACGGGTGGAGCATCCTTGAGGATTTCCTAATGGCTAAGGTATTTCCCTAGGGTACCATAGGGTGGAGCATGACGCAGCATTGCCTCCAGAGAGCTGTTGCTGATGAGTCTTGGGCGCCGAAGAGGCATTTATACGACAATGCTTGGATGATACTTGTATGACATCAAATCTACCTCTTTTGGGAATTTCTACCATTTATATTCCTATATAAATACTTATTGATGTTCTTTTTTTTAAAATTCAATGGTGGATGTATGCCCACTTCTCGTCCTTGGGACTGTATTTGTGCACTGATGCTCATCCCGGAGCTTCTAGATCAGGCGTTACATGGCACCCGAGGTGCTTTCTTCTCCAAAGTCCGATTCAATCTACTTCCAAAGTTCAATGGCATGTTCTATTGGGTGCAGTAAGCAATCAACCTTTCGACTTGTGTTTTTTGTTTTTTTGAAATAAATTTTCATAAATTAAATTACTATGTATACAAGCATCTGCTTTATCACCATACATTGAGGTAGATGAGCACCAACGATAGATGCCGTATTGGACTGATTTTGATAGCTTCCTTTATATTCCATGTGTTTGTTGGGGGGATTCGAAGCCCAACTCATTCTGGGAGGTTGTCTGACATCAGCCACCCCCCTTTCAATTATAGAGGTTGGTCTAATGATATTTGAATTAGTAAATTGTAAATTAAATAGTCTCATTTATTGTGTCTAATGTTTTATATCTGTTTTATTTTTAGTCACCTACTTTGAGTGTTAGGGATGCCGAGATCTTCGGGGACGAGGAGGAGCATTTCGAGGAGCGACCTCCCTCCCTTGTGAGATATTAAGGTCATAGGGCGGAGAAGGACCGCCACCAGGTATGTATCTCTTCATGTTTTATAAAATCAAGCATTTAATTTAGTAGGTAGCTAAGATAATTTCTAAATAAAATTATAGTGAGCTCTCGAGAGCATTGAGACACCCTCTCATCCTGCTCCTTGTGCCGACAACATGACGGCCCAGCTTAGGACTATATTGGCAATGTTTGAGGAACGAATCCATGCTTGATTGGAGCAGCATGAGCCGCTGGCCCTGGCTGAGTATGTAGCTATCCTACAGCACTTCTCTGGGCTCAAGAAATAATTGGATGAGATGCAGGCGCCTCGTTTGAGCCTCGAGCAGGATTGTCAAACACATCCTCGTTCACACTAAGTTAGTATATGATTTACAATCTAAATTAGTTGGATAGAGAATTAGTTATTGAATATATTTTAATAGTTTTTTTTTTTTTTTGAAATTAGCAAGAACAAATGATGGGTGGTAGGCATGATGCAGATCCACCTACTCCGATTGCGGTCGACCCTATCCCCCCAGGTTAGTTCATATTAATAATAATTCTATTTTTTAATAGTTAATATTTATGTAAATGTTCATAGTTAGTTATGTTAATTGTGAATGGTTAATTTTTTTTAACTAACAGTGGCAGGGGGATGTTAGTGAGAGGGAGGATACAGATCCACCTACTCCATTTGAGGTCCGGACTACCCCCCAGATTAGTTTAAACATCTCTCTATTTTTTAATATTTCATATTTAAATTGATTATCTTAGTTAGTTAATTTAATTAAAAATGGTTAATTTTTTTTTAATTAGTAGTCTAACGGGGGTGTTAGTGAGAGGGAGGATGTAGATCCACCTGCTCCAGTTGGGATCTGGACTACCCTCTATATTAGTTTAAATATCTCTCTATTTTTTAATATTTTATATTTAAACTGATTATCGTAGTTAGTTAATTTAATTAAAAATGATTAATTTATTTTAAATAACAGCCGGAGGGGGATGTCAGCCAAAGGGAGGTTACACCAGCTCCACATAGTACTGTTGTATCCGACCCTGTTGTTCACGTGAGACACAAGATTATTAGCTAGTTAATTAGTAATTTTTTTTTATTTCATATTTATATGTATTGTTGTAGTGTCTTTAATTTAATTTCATTACGTTCTAATAGTTGGATTTTAAATTTTTTCAGGAGGGAGGACAAGCAATTTGGATCAAGGTCCAAGCTACAAGCCTCATGTCACCGTTCATGGTCCGCTTTCACCAAATAGATTCTAGGGTTTCAAGATGAAGCCCAGAACTACGAAAGGGAGAGAGGCAGGTTTGGTAAGGGTGCCAAAGAAAGGCTGCACGGAATTTTTGGTGGATACTCTAAAAACCCGGAGGCTCTTCGATACTTTCTGCTCTTCAGTTGAATCAGAGAGGTATTTTAAATTAATATAGCTTCATCTTCATAATTAAGTTAATGTGTCTTTTTTAGTATATTAGTCTTATTATTTATATTTTCTTTCAATTGTGTTTTTCATGAGGCAGCCGCTCGATCGGGGGAATCCACTCCTTTGACCGAGAACTTTTTGAAGATAGTTCAAGATTGCTCACAGGTGCTGGAGGACCCTTATGTCGATCAATTCATCCGAGGGCTTCAACTGGCATCTAAAGGGCATCCGGGGGCTGGGCTTTCCCTATGGCACAGTGGTTCGTCATTACCCTGCCTTATCTCTACGTAAGTATAAAATTTATTTTTATCAAATGTTCTACCTCAATATAGGTTTTATAATATCAATTTAAATGAACTCAAATTGCAAATTAAGCTCCAATTCACTTTTCCTTTCTACCTCTGCTGTCAGGAAGCTTGAGACGTTAAGTTCGATGATGGTTCCATCAGGTGGGTTAGGAGAGTTGGAAAGGATGATGAGGTCACATGGTGGGAGGTTGAAGAGGTAACAAACATAGTTATTATTTAAGAATTTATTTTAAGTTACATTTTATATTAATTAATTTAATAGTTGAGATGTATTTCTAGGTCCTGATGCCATGTTACCACCAGAATCACTGGGTACTGTTGTAGATATCACAAAATGGGGCGAAGATCACTCTATATGACTCGAGGCCACCTCTAGATGCAGTTGTGAGGGTGCATTGGATCGAGATGATGGAGTCGTTTTATAGGATGCTGCCTCACCTTCTAATACAAGCCAGCTATTATTCCATGATGTGAATTGCTATATATCTCCATCGGCCAGGTTTGGCTATGAATTTGTTGGCATTAAATCCCTTCCTAGTTAGCTTGATTCGACTAGCCGTGTAGCTTACATTGCATATTACATGGCGTAGCTGTTGAGGGGGCATCTTTAGAGGCTAGCCTCACTGGATGGTATTTCAGATGCAACCTAGTGCATTAGGAACGAGATGACTTTGATCACGCTTTTATATAGAAGCACGACATAATTTTTAGTCCCAGTGATTTTTTTATTTCTATTTTGTTAATATTTTGCACACAATGTAAATTATATAAATGAAAATGACCTATGTAGTTGTTTTATGTATATTATGTAATTAAAAAGAATATGAAAATAACTACAAGTCGTGAGTCATCTCAATACCAACATCACCTTCAAAAAATTCCACACTCTCATCGAAGACACTTACATTAACATTAACATTAACAAACTCTCCTGCTTCACACTTACATTAACATTAACAAACTCTCCTGCTTCATTTGTCGCCTCCAAGGTTCTCCAGAAACTCACGATTATTGGGTAGATACTGGATTAGAAAGGTGTACTTCTTGAGGATGATCATTCGATATTGTTAACTTCTACTTCAGGAGGTGAGCCTTCTATATTGACTCTATTCGAACAAATGATTTTATATTTATTTTTTAAACAATACGGATAATATAGAAAAGATAGTCATGAAGGTCACAATTACCTTCTAGAAGGTCTAACCTACCTTATGGGTCGAAACGACCTTCCATAAGGTTAGTTCGACCTTCCGGCTTTCCACCTCCCGGAAACATCTAACCAAATTGAAAAGGCAAGACTGCCCTTAAGGCAAAAGGGTTGGACCGGGTCACCCAACAGATCCTGAAGGAGCTCCACGATCAGCAGCCTGGGAAGATAAGAAAAAGAGGTCACTAGAGTGGGTTGTCGCCCAGGGAAGAGCTCCGATGCCTAGGTTAGTATTCTGGGAGAGTTTTCCGATAAAGACCATTCTCAGAAAATTGGAAGGCTTAGGTCTCTACTTTCTTTCTTCCTTAGTTGTCCGTAGACTGATTGTGTTTTTTGTTTAAGTAGAGAGAGAGAGAGAGGGAGTACGTTACCTCTTGGAATTGGGCTCTATCTTACGTAATAGTAGCCGGTTAGGATAATTGTGGGATTCAGTCAAATACCGCTAATTGCTCCTAAGATGATGGAGTTTCCTTGGAACAACAAATCTTGCCATACACGTCTCTATGAGAGCTACAAGCTCACTAATCGACCTTCAGACCAACTTCATGGTCTCCCCGTGGATGTTGAGGATCTCGAACATCTCTTCTGGTGAGGTCATGCCGAGTGATCCTTGGCTCCTTAGAGTGGCTAGAGTTGCGCACCGATGATCGTGGCATGGAAGATTTATGATTCAGATCGAAGCTTGCCAGGTCGAAGTTGGGGCTTGGCAAGACCTCAGCTCGATCTGATTTAGAAGGTCAGGGACCTCTGGGTTGGTGACATGCGAGGTCAATGGTAGCTGGTTGCATGCCCATGTGTCCTCGTTTTGTGAGTCTAACTTTCAAGTATTGAAGGCATGAGGCCCTCTAGCCCATTAGGGCTAACTTCTGTCCGGGTCTTGCCCGTTTAAGTTGACTAGTCCTGGTCATGCCCATTTCACACATCATTACCCCCTTTTAGGCCCAACAAGCTCAGAGGTCGTTGGTGCCTAAACTACCATCTTCAAGTCGTTGCAGCTACTAGGTCTGTCGAGTCCTTGTAGCAGCTAACTTCAAGGGTACCTTTCCATTTGCGTCTCTAGTTGAGAGCTACAAGCTGGCTTATAATTCTTCGGCTTCGAGCAGAGTTGTGCCCAATCGGTCGCGGCATGGAAAGTACATAAGTAAGGCTGGGACTCATAAGATTGTAGGTCGTGGTCTAGTAAGCCTCTGTTATGCCCATCCGGAGGTCGATGAATACCCCATACTTGGAAAATGGATCTACCACCACCATGATTGTGCCATACCCTTAAGACTTGGGCAAGCAAGTGATGAAATCCATACATAAAGCTCCACATCATCACGTATGCAAGGCTTGGTCAGCAATTCTGCTTTCCTTAATTCCTTGACTCATGAGGTCGGTGGTAGAAAGTCCTTGCCCACTCGCACCTCGGGACTCATCTATGTGACCTTCGGGTATTATAAGTTACCGTCTATAAGTTGTGAGTCTGAGCTTCTGGTGTTGAGGTTTGCCATCTTGAGGTCGGGGACCCTTCCTTCAGGTATTAGAAGTTACCATCTTCAGGCTGCGGGTCTGACTTTCAGGTATTAGAAACTACCATCTCCAAGTCTTTGATCTGGCTTTCTGGTGTTCAATGGTTACCATCTCTAAGAGAGCTTCATATTCGGATTCATTGTTCGAGGTTGGGAAGTTGTACTTCACAGAGTAAGGGATTCTCACTCCCTTAGGGCTGATCAGTACAATCCCGACACCTAAATTCTCTTTTTCAGTGGACCCATCCGTGAACATGGTCCATATATCTTCTCCACAAGTACTCGTGTATTCCAGTGGAACTTTGGTACATTCTTCTACAGAGTCTGAGAGAGCTTGAGCTTTGATGCCCGTTCTTGGTTCAAACTTTATATTATACCCCGAGAACTCGAGAGATCACTTCATTGTCCTGCCTAAAAGTTCAGGCTTTGCCAGAGCTTGCTTCAGAGGTAAGTTGGTTAGGACTCTTATCAGGTAAGCTTCAAAATATGGCTTTAATTTCCTTGAGGTGATAATGATGAGGTATAGAAATTTCTCGAGGTTCGTATATCTAGTTTTTGGACCTCGAAGTAAACAGCTAACATAATCTGACCTTTCTACTATTAATACCGAACTGACTGCCTTTTCGGTTCCAGTCAGGTACATACAGATTTCCTAGTTTATCTAGAAAATGCTTTAGCTTGATGAACGCTTCCTGACAACTTTCAGACCACTGGAATTCCTTTGGCATTTTTTTGACTTCATCGAAATTTTCTCCTTTGTTTGCCATCTTGCGGATAAAGCGTCCTAGGACTGCCATTTTTCCTGCCAGGCTCTGTACTTCTTTGAGGTTTCTAGGAGATTTCAAATCCAGCAGTGCTTTAATCTTGTCTGGGTTGGCATCGATCCCTTGCTTCGAGATCATGAAGCCTAGGAACTTTCTTGCAAAAACCTTGAGGGTGCATTTCTCTGGGTTGAGTTTCATGTGAGCAATCTTCATGGTTTGGAAGGTTTCCCATATGTCTCTTATGAAATCTTCTATAGTCTTGGATTTGATCAGTATGTCATCCACATAGACCTCGATGTTCCACCTGAGCTGTTTTTTGAAAATCTTGTGCATCGCTCATTGGAATTCTGCCCCTGCGTTTTTCAAACCGAAAGGCATCTTAGTGTAGCAGTAAGTCCTGATCTCTGTGACAAAAGATATCTTTTTCATGTCCTCAAGAGCCATCGGAATCTGGTGGTACAATTTGTATGCATTGAGGAAGCATAGCCACTGGTATCCGACTGTGGAGTCCACCATTTGGTCGACATTGGGGAGGGGGTAGAAATCTTTCTGACAATATTTGTTAAGTGTGGTGAAGTCCACACACATTCTCCACATCCCTTCCTTCTTTGGGACCACAACCGGATTGGCTAGCCATTTTGGGTACACCACCACTTTTAAGATTCCTGCATTAAGAAGAGCTTAGACTTCTCTTGCAATGACCTCGTTGCATTCAGGTGCGAAGCTTCACTTCTTTTGTTTTACCAGTGTAACGTTTGGCTTGAGCCTGACCTTGTGTTCGGCTATTGACCAGTTAACTCCTTCAAGGTCGCTGGGTTGCCAGGCGAAGACCTTCAAATTTTCTTCAAGGGAGTCCACCAACTTTCCCTTGACCTTCGGAGGTAAGAGCTCTCCAATCTGTGTCCCCTTCTCAGGGACTTTGGGGGTTGAGAAAGACTTTCTCCCCTTTTCCAGCGCTTGAATTCTGAGGTGGTCATGTTCTTTTGGGAGGTCAATACACTAGTCTTACTTGGGCTCTGGGGTGCTTTCTTTGTTGTCTTCCACAAGGTAACATTCTGCAGCCATTTGCCTATCCCCTTCAAGTGTAATCCAAGTGTTACCGACTTGGATCCTCATGCAGTAATTGAGCATGGAGATCTCGGCTCTTAGGTCCATGACACCACTTCGGCCAAGTATTGCATTGTAGGTTCCAAGGGCATTGATGTAGACAGAAGCAAACTGGCATGACTTGATGAGATTCAGATATCTCAAGTTTCAAAGATTCAATGAAAACCTAAACGTTCGTTTTTGTTCAAAAACTTGCAAAACAAGAAACGGAAAAAAAAAAAAGGCCTAATTCAAAATTCCTTTTAATCAAACTTCAACGCAAGTAGTTAGAAGCCGAAAATTAAATCAAGTGAAGAAGAATTTTTGAAGTAGTCGAAAATCGGGTAAGCCAAAAATTGGCAACTTTTAATTAAAAAAAAACTGCGGAATAAAAACAATCAGCAAATCAATTCTTAAAGACAAAAACAAACCCTAACCTTAATCGGAATCGAAAAGTAAATAAATTGCTAAAATATCCCTAGAAAATAGTAAATTACGGAACTGTCACTTAAAAATTGAAAAATTATGACAATGCCACTAAAAATATAAATATGCCCAAAACTCCATCCAAACGACTCCGGATGGCCAAAAAATGCCTTGCAGCATGGCTAAGCCATGGCTTTCGTTTGTTGGGCGATTCCAGGTCACCCCGTCAAATTTGAGCACAATCCGAGCTCGTACCAGTTGCCTTGGGAATCGTACCCGACATCAATTCGGTACTTCAAGTAGCTCACGTCCTCTTCTTCAAACGTTCTGAAAGTCGTGGAGTTGATGGTGGAACCGAAACTTGCTGAACTGAAACATGCCCCACATCCGACCCACCTTGAGCCGAATCAGCTTGATCTGAAACTAGCTCTGTGTTAGGCATCTAGAACCATCCAGTCCATTATTTCAATGACATCTGCATTGTCTGTTTGGACTGTGATGGGAACTTGTAAGATTCCATTGGCTGGAGCGATATCTAACTTTAATAGTGAGCTTTTGTCAATTCCCATCTGATCAAAGGCCTTGCGATATAGGACATTAACAGCACTCCCAGTATTGACTAGGATTTTCCTCACCATAAAGTCGTCGACCTGGAGTGACACCGTTAGGGGCTCTGAATCTTCTCCTCAAGCTCGCTTCGACCCTCTCTCGATGGCGTTGATCTAACCAACAAGGGTTCTTTGGTTGTGCGGGATTGCTGGTAGCGGATTTGTTGGTTTTGTGTTTTATGTCAAAAATTCCTGTAGGTGACCTTCCTTTATCAGCCTCTCAATCTCACGTTTGAGGTCGAAGCAATCCTCCGTGATCTTTATGGTAGTGGCAGAACTTTGCGGGGTCACAGGACTCTTGAGGGGCCTGGGTGGCTTGAGAAGGCCTTTCTTCTCCATGACCTCGACCCGTGATGTCTTGAGTTGTGTGAGTACAAGGTCAGGGATGGTCTTCCTTCTTGTGTCTGAGGTTCCCCCCTTGGGGTGAAGCTCTTTCCTGTCTCGCTTTTGTTTTTGAGGCCTCTCCAGATGTCCTTTGTTTTCTGTATTTGTGGCTGAGGTGAAGCCTGAGATCTTCTTCTGGACCGCAGTTTCTTTAGCTTTGATTAATTTTTCCAGGAGTGACTGTAGCTTTTTGATTGTTTTTATTGGCTCCTCGACTAGTTGAGGGCTACATACACTCCTTGCAAACTTAGCTTAAATGTAGTGATGTAGATGGCATCATTTTTCTACTCAATCTCCACTGCCTCGTCGTTGAAATAACTGTAATAGCTTCGGATGCTCTCATCGACCTTCTGCTTGATGAGGAAAAGGTCATTGATATCCTTTTCGCACCTCGTGCTGCTTTGGTAGTTTTTTAGAAACAGCTCCTTCAGTTGTGTCCAGTTTGAGATGCTTGCCTCTAGAATTCCCTTGAACCACGACTGTTAGCATGGACCAGAAAGCTCGACATTTGACATGGTCAGGATGTTCGAACATCTCCATGTTGGAGACATATTCATCAATGTGTTGCTAAGGTTCTCCAGTTCCATCATTATTTTTCTCCAATTGTGGGGCCTTGAAGCCTGGCTGCCCCTCGAGTGTTGTCATTTCGATTAGGCTATGACGAGGGGGCATCCCTGCTCCAAGAGGAGTTCGTAGGGAGTTCCCCTCTTTTTCAGGGATTGCACATTGTGCTTGGCTCCAAGATATGGCCACTCAGTTGAGCCTGTCCCTCATATCATATCCTCTTCCGTTGTTGAGAGTATCCCTGAGGTTGGTCATCGACTGATTTCTCTCTCCTTGTGACCTTTGTTCAGGTTGACTTGCATCTCGACTTGCGTCATTGTGCAGAGGGTCGATCCTTGGCTTTAAAGGCTGAAGCCTGTCTGGCTGAGTGTGCCCAATTTTTCTCCTGGGTTGGTGGGTATCTCTCCGGGAAGGCGCCGGAGTACGCCCAGTGGAAATGTAATCTCCCCTACCAGAAATTCCTTCCAAGGCCGCCACCATTCTTCCATTAGATTTACCAGCATAGATATTCAAGTTCCTCTACTACAGGATTAATAAATAATCCTTTAAATAACTAAATTGGAAATATAAGTTTTCTATGGGCCAAGTGCCCAACAGCCCAACAATCCTTTTATTTAATTAAACGTCCAATAATTATTAATTAGATCATGGACCCAATATAATTATTCTGGCCCTTTAATTAAGGTCCAATATTTATTTTTATTCTTAGCCTATCAAATAATTAATCCCATGGACCTAAGTCCAAATTAATTATACGACTAATAAAAATAAATCCACTTCATTATTTTATTCAAGCCCAACAATAATTAATTTTATGGACCTAACTCCAAATTAATTATAAGACTAAATAAAATAACTAATTAATTTTATTCAAGCCCAAATAATTAAT
>JAOXNR010053931.1:0-13368 GCA_028571225.1 Parsonsia alboflavescens | reverse complement strand
GGGGGGGCAGGAGGGAAGAAAAGATATTGATTTTTTTTTTTTTTTACGCTAAATAGGTATAATTTATTTTTTTATTTTTGATAAAAAGACAAAAAAGTTTAATATATACATATATATATATATATATATATATATTTATGATAATAAGTACATTAATCTTTGGTAAGAACAGAGATTAATGTATAAGTAAAAATTAACATAGTATAGTTTAGGTGCAAAAATGAGTGAAAAAATTGAAAAATTTTTAAGTATGGAACTCTGCTTTATAATAGATAAATAGATATTAAGTGTATTTTTTAATATATTACATTTTGAAATTTATATTGTTATTAGTATTTAGGAAACTCAATAGTTATCATTCGATTCATTTTCCTTTGTTATTAGTATTTAAGGAACTTAATAGTTGTAATGCAATTCATTTTCCTATTCTATTTTAACCGAGATTCATGAATTTTCTCTCGCAATGGATTCTTCTTCTCTTCCTCTTGAGACAATATATGCAATCATAGCTAGAACTTCTTTGCAAGCATTGGACAAGTGCAAAGCTGTGAGTAATGAATGGAAGCAATTGATATACAAGCCATTTTTTATGTCTTCTTATGGTAAGATGACTGGAAATCTAATTGGTTTTCTGAATCAAGATCTTGTTTTTGGTTAAGTATCGACGTGAAATTTGTGTCCCCTAGTGAAACAGAGAGATTAGCACCAAGATTTGAATTCAATTTCTTTGACAATCCATTTGATAACGGATACATCAAGGTTCTAACTTCTTCTCTATGGGGACTTCTTTGTTGTGTTCAAAATATAGGCGGACAATGGGGTTTCTATGTCATCAAGCCTTGTACTAATCAATGGCAGGCTTTCCCTAATCCCAAGTGTTCTTGCGATACAAAAAAGGCTGCCCCTCTGGTAATCAATTCAAGTCCACTTAGGTATAAAATATTTTGTTTGTCAAAACTGAAATTTAAGAGATTGGATCGTGAAGATTACAGATGTCAGATTTTTTACTCTAGGAATTGGGCATGGAAAGAAACAGAGGATTTACTTTTATAGAAGAGAAACTGGTTTGATTATAGTAGCAAAGTTGTTTATGCCAGTGGGTTGGTTTGCTTCCTCGCTCAAGAAAATATAGGAGCTTGTCAATTTAATGAAGAAAGTCCTTTCTTAATTCCATTAATGTCGTCTCAATTAATAAAAGAAGGTGAAATGAGGTATCGTTAAGTAAAGAGAATCGCCAAAATATCATTGGAAGTTGGGGTTAATGCGAAAGTCGCCGGATGGATACTTGGAATTATGTCACTAAAGAATTCCAGTGATGGAATTTGGGAGATGATAAATAGGTTGAACGTGGATGTTCTTGCTTCTCTAAGATTTTATCTTCCTGCAGGTCTATATTTAGTGAAATTGCATTGACGAAGACATGTTTTAGGTATATGTTATGCAATGTGAAAGATTTGAGTTTCAATAAAGTTTGATCAGAAAATCTTTTGGATGGAGCGTGTGTTTTAGTTTTCGTTCGGATTGGGAAAAAATTTATATAAGGGATGAATATGTTCCTACTATAGTGTTTAGAGGAAAGCCTAGTACTAAAGATACGGTTTCTCTTTCAATATCTTTTGTAGTTCATTTTATTATTTTAGAGTAGATAAAAGCACTTAACTTATAGTTCTTTAGGGTATTCTTTGAATAATATGAATAGAAATGGGTATAGATATATTTATAATATTATGATAATAAATATTTTTTGAATAAAAATATTTTTATTTCTAATGGTCAACTTATGTGGTGCTCACTTTGGTTTCCGGGGGAAGTCCCTAGCGGGCAAAACCCCACCCACGGGCACAGAGGCCCCTTGAGCCAGTGGGGGTAAATCGAGGGATGTGCACGAGTGGGCAGAGGACGCAACGGGGACAATGGCCGTTGGCAGAGCCAACGTTTAGAGCTTACGTTCTACTCCCGATGGGTTTCGAACCCCCGCCTGTCGCTGGAGTTAACCAAATGCCACGTCAGCCTTACCAACTCGTCTATGCCCCTGGGGGCTATGTGGTGCTCACTTCCTTTCAAATTAAATGGCTTTCAAGATTTTACACATTACTCAAAAAATGCCTGGTAATAGGAGATTTAAAATAGAAGTAGACTAAAATACCCTTTCTCTTTCTTGAAGATGTAAGTAATGATAGCATCTGAATATTAATTATTGAAAGTGTCAAGTAATGGTAAAAGTAGAAAAACTTGATAAATAATTTTTGAATAGGCTTTTGACACTCGGTAGATATAATCATTAAGTAAATAATTTTTCTCACCATATCAAACCTCCTGGCACATATAAATGAGCTCACGTTGGTAGCAAGGTCCATAGACAAGGGTCATCATACCTTCCCAATCCTTGCAGGGTGCCCAACGCAAAATACACTTGCCAGTAACAAGGATTCATGGATTCAGACAATACTATACCTTATAGAGTTATCCGATAAAACCTGAACTTAGCTTGCACTTTCTAGTCAAATGTTTATTCTATAACCTGTAGATACCATATTCTAGAATCATTCTCGAAGTTGTTTCGAAGACGACCCGACTAACGTGATGTCTAAGCACCACTCAAGAAAACATCAATATCATATTTTCAAGAATAAAACATTCTTGATCCTATGATGGATCTTTTTAGAAAAATAGGGAATAAATTCCCTAATAACTGTATTGTAAGAAAGTCATTTGAGATTTCATTTGAACATATTGATGATTACAAATAATGATATCTTGAAGATGGAATTAACTCAAAAATAATTGAAAGGTCAAGTAACTATAATAAGAATTTAAGATATCTCATAAAACTGAAAGAATAAAGAGCAAGAAATAAAGGAGACTTAAAGCAATAAACAAATATACTTAAACAAAGAACAAATGAATGATGATCACTAAGGAATATCTGGAGTTATAACAGAAGATCAGAGCCTTTAAAGGAAATTGGGCAATTAACGAATAATCCCACTTTAAGATTCAAGCCTAAGATATCTAGAAATTAATCAATGAGTGCCCAGGCAATCCGGTAATACCCAATTCATCACTTAAAAGGGAGGTACTTTCCAACTTAAATTCTATCTGCAGAGACCATCATCTTTATCTCAAGAAATCGACACTCAAGCCACTGCTCAATCCTCTTCCTCAACCATATCAATCTTTCCCCTAACCTCCGTGTTCCTCAAACTCTGAACCAGGCAAGAAATTCAAACCAATCCCCTGCATCCTCCCACACCTCAAGAAAAGAATAGAACCTCATTCCCAAACAAGCACCCATCCACCAGCAATCTCAAGAAATCACCCAACACAATACAATTCAGCATTTAAAACCAGAATTGAAGAGATTGGAAATCAAGGGTGCCAAGAATCGAGCTTGTAACAGACAGCTCTTCCAAGAATCAAAACCCAAATAAAGAGATCAAAACCCATTATTCCACTCACCTTAAAGCTTCCAGACATCAACCCAAGCTTTCTCCTCCGCTTCTAGCTCAGCCCCGGTCGAACTCCCTCTCTGTTCTCTGTCTCGTCGCCCTGTGCTCTGCTCCTCTGTCTCTCTCTGTTCTCCCCCTCTCCTCCTCTCTCGTTCCTCTAGTCCCAAATCAAGAAGCCCTCACGTCTGTAACTCAGTACACGCCGCAGCAGGTGGTGGCATGCTTCTGGATGGTTTCGATTTGGTCCAATAACGCAGCTAGGAGCTGCGGTTTGGCTAAGAACAATTGAGGGAAGAATGTCTGTGTCGTAATTCAGAGAAGAAAGGAAGAAGAGAATTATTTCTCTTCCAAAATTTATCAACTTAGCCTCCAACTTATTTAGTTCTTAAATCACAACCCTCTGTAGTTCCTTATATACTTAATAAAATTCAAACTTAGTCCCTCATTTATCTATATTTCACAATTACCCCAACTAACTCACAAATAACGATAGCAATAAATTAAATCATTAATGAAATAAGAATATATTTGGAGATATTTAAAAAAGTAAATAAATAATCTTTTAAACAACAATTTTACACTATATTAGAATATACAAATAGATTTTTTGATAACTCAAGGAAATTATTTTCTTAAAAAAATCAACAATAGATAAACAAATATAATTTTCAAGTTTAAACATAAGAAAGTAATTAAGTAAAATAAAAATTAAATCAATTATTTATAATCCAGGATAGTTTAGAAATTGGGGTGTTACAAAAAAGGATGTGAAATGAAATATGACAGAATTTACTTGATAGATTTGGAGATTTATCTTTGGTTTTAATATGTTAATGTTTTAAAATTTTGAATATATTATATAGATATTTGTCCACAGAGTATTAATTTGTGTTATTATTTTTTTATCAATAACTTGGCTTCTTATACATTATAGTTTTTGCTTTTAGCATTTTTATTAAATTGTAAGAAATATATATGTGTAAATAAAGTTGTTGTACTTAGTTTTTAAAGGAGTATACGATATTTCTAGAATATATTTAAGATGGCAAGAAGATATAGAATTTCCAACGATCAGATTAAAAGCACCATGGCCGTATCTTAAACAGTCGATGCTTTTTTTTGTTGATTTCATTTAATTTCTTTTCTTATCTTTATTTTAGTTCGAATATTTGCAAACATATTAGCTCATTTCAACACTTCTCCCCTTAATTTTTTTAAAATTACTATAACATCTTAGAGATTATTCAAAGCAATAAAATTCGTTTCCATTCGACATTTATTATTCAATTTACTTTGGGTTAGCAAATCATTATTCAAGGCTTCTTTTTCATTTCATTTATATAGGATTGTCTCTTCTTCTAAAGTAATATATCTAATGGGAAAAAATTCCATTTTTTATCTACATATGCTTGTAAGATAGTCCATGTTTTCTTTTTTGCATAGATTGAGAAAATAGTTAATGCAGCTAATCTAACCACTTTTCTTATATTTTACTTGAAAATCAATAGAACATATCCCTTGAAATTTCATAAACAATATTAGCATATGAACTGTAAAATTACCTTATTTTTATGTGCTTTTTTTTTTGTTTTTATCATAACAATCAAGTTGATTTCCGTAAAAATAACACACATTCTGATCACAAATACAATTTTTCATCATATCAGCCAACTTCAAGTAATGAATAAATTTAATTGTGAAATATGAATTTTACGATTCATAACTATGACAACCGATTATAACTTACCTTTTGGCCAATTTACCAAAATTGCTAAGGCAGCTTAATAACTATTTGCACTTTATAAAACATTCTGATGACAAATTTAATTTTTCATCATATCGGCCAAGTTCAAATGCCTAATAAATTTAATTGTGAAATATGAATTTTACAATTTGCAACTATGTTAACTGATTATAAGTTACCTTTTGGCCAATTTATCAAAATTGCTAAAGTATCTTAATAATTGTTTGTACTTTATAAGAGAACTTTTTTCCTTTAGTTGTATTCTATCTCTAGTCGTATTTGGCCATCATTCAGGACTTATAGTCCCTCTAACAGGGTTTTTATACAAAGTATAAATATACTTGATCATAACAGTTTCAGCCCATTCTAAGATAATGCAAAAGTCAAATAATAAATTTACTATCTCAACTTTATGCAGCATATAAAAGAACCTAATTCTTAGTGGTATTGTAACTCTAAGATGATTCGGCCATCATTTGAGACTTAGTGTTGAACCTCCTTTTTTTGGTGGTATTGTACATGCAAGATCATTAGGCCATCATTTGAGACTTAGAGTTGAACCTCCTTCTCTTAGTGGTATTGTACCTGCAAGATCATTCGGCCATCATTTGAGACTTGGATTTCTCTAATAGGGCTTTTGAATGAATATAAATATACTTCATTATGATCATTTTAGCCGATGTTAACATACCTTTTGTCCAATTTAAGAAACACTTATTTGACCTATACAAACTTGTAAAGTTGAATAACATATTTATATCTTAATTTATTGGCCTTAAATAATGTTGTATTGGCTTGGACTAAAAATATAACTAAAAAAAAGTTAAGAAAGCTTTATGTTAGTTGATTATAACTTACCTTTTGGCCAGTATGCCAAAATTGCTAAGGTATCCTAATAACTATTTGTACTTTATAAAAGAACGTTTTTCCTTCAGTTGTATTCTATCTCTGATCTTATTTGCTCATGATTTAGAACTTATTGTCCCTTTAACAGGGCTTTTAAACAAAGTATAAATATAATTCGTTGTGACTATTTCAACCCA
This sequence comes from Parsonsia alboflavescens, assembly GCA_028571225.1. NCBI lineage: Eukaryota > Viridiplantae > Streptophyta > Magnoliopsida > Gentianales > Apocynaceae > Parsonsia > Parsonsia alboflavescens. Next base: position 7,132 of record JAOXNR010053931.1, on the reverse strand, counting down.
TTTAAATATACTCTTTAGAAAAAGTCAAATAATATATTTACTATCTCAACTCTTTGACCATATGAAAGAACCTCCTTCTCTTATTGGTACTATACCTCTAACATAATTCGACCATTATTTGAGACTTAGAGTTTCTCTAATAGGGCTTTTGAATGAGTATAAATATACTTCATTATGATCATTCCAGCAGATACTAACATACTTCCGACTAATTTAAGAAACTCTTTTTTTTGCCTATACTCACTTGAAAAGTTAAATTAAAATATTTGTATCTCTATTTATTAGCCTTAAATAATGTTGTATTGGCTGGGACTAGAACTCCAACTAAAAGACTTAAGAAAGCTAAAAAGGAAAATCTTAAGCACGATAAACAAGCAGCTAAAAGTGGCTAATTGTGAGTTATCAGCCAAAGTGGAATAACTCGATTTGGTAAAAAAAGAATACTTGACTAGGTTGGATGAATAGAAAGCTTAATTAAAAGCAGAGAAGAAGTTTCGACAAGCATTCCAGAAAAATAATCAACAGTTGATAGACCGTTATGAAGATATAGAAGAAAATTAAGCCTATGATGTCAATTCGATAGAGCCGGTGACCTCATGAATAAAGAAATCTTTTGAATATCGACTAAAGCAAACTTAACTTTCTCATTTTTATATTTTTTATTAAATTTTTCTCGAGATATTTATTTAAGTAAAGATATTGTATGATTTAAAAATAATTATTTTTGACAATGTAATATAAGATTGACTTATGTTTCCTAGCCGATACATGCAATAAATTTATAAATAAATATCAAAGTTAAATATAACTACTATCTTTTTAATATATATTATTATTCTTATAAAAAAAATTTATTAAATTTTGTTCGATACGCATCCATTATTATTAGGTTAAGTCATTAAACATTATTGATTTATTTTTGTTTCTCTTTTAAGCTCTAAGAATAAAATTAAACATTATATTTATTTTTTATATCTCAGTTAAATTTTTTTTTTAAAAAAAAAAAATCTACAAAGGCAGACATTAACAAAACATACAGAAGTTGAATAGTCCATTTTTTAAAAATGGTTATAATAGTTATTCTAAATTATTTTGAAATTTTAATTAATTTATTTACATCCTTAAATTCGAGGAAGTAATAAAACAAAGTAATAAAATTTAATTAAGTATAACGAAACTTTAGTATTGGTGTATTCAAGAATTATAAAATATTCAAGAACTATGAAATATTCATGAAATAGGAAGTCAATATCCTAATTAATTTATTTTTTAACTAAGTGAAGCTTTATTAAAAAGTAAACTTGAATCTTGGACATTAAGTTTTGACCAAGATAATTTCTTGAAAACTATTTAGTTTTCTAAGTGTCTTTTGAGTTTTCTATGTGTGGAAGCATGGAGAAGTGAAACAACTTGTGAAGATTGACTATCTCATTCAATCTGAAATTCTAGAATCTTCTTTATTTACCTATAAATAGATGTTTTGCTCAATCATTTATAAAAGAAGTGAAGTTCAAAAGTGAATAATAAATAGTTGAGAGAATTCCTTCACTAATCTTAGGAGAGTTTGAGTGTTGAGAAAAAAGCATATATATTCTGTTGTTCTCCAAATATTCTGACAAACTGGTATCAGAGCCATATGTCATATTGTCATATTTGTTTGAAGATAGTTGAGTTTATGAGAAAGAAACATATTGAGTATTAGTCTATTCCAAGTTCTTTTGCTCACTAAAGAAAAATATAGCAATTGGTGCATCCAAATGAAAGCGTTGGTTGTAGTCTTTGAAGTTTGGGATATTCTAGAGAAAGGTATTGAACGGCAAGATGCTGTCACCTTTAAGAAAGATCAAAAAGTCTTGAGAATCCATCAAGAGTTAAATGAGAAAACATTCTAAAAAGTTACGATGCAACTACGTCCAAGCACATGAAGAGAGGATAAGGTAACCATTCAACCAACCATAGAACATGCTTTTCAAGCAAAGTTTTCTTTGAAAGAGAAAGAAGAGAACCATGGTGCATCTGAACAAGGTCAAAGACTTGAACTTGGTTGAAGCAGAGGTCATGGAAGAGGAAAATTCAATAACCAATTCTTTAACAAAGAAGAGAAAAGTCATAATTCATACTGAACAAGTGTAAGTATACTTTTCTGTCAACATTTAGACTCTCTCAAGAGGAGTAAACAATTTTTCTTAACTATTTATCATTTGCTTTTTAACTTTACTTGTTTTACAAATTATAAGCTTTTATTTATAGGTAAATGAAGAAACTCTAGAATCTCGAATTAAATGATATTTTCAATCCTCACAAGTTGTCTCACTTCTTCATGCTTGACTTCACATTCTTGAGTAATTTGTTGGATTTGAAATTGAGCTTTAGGGTTTGTACATTTGAAATTGAATGGGGTTTGGGACTTTGAATTTAATTTATAACACACTTATTGCCATAAGTGTCTGGAGATTTCTTATTTTTATATATGCTTGAGATTGTTGATTCATGAATTTCAATTGTTACATTATATCATATTGATATTGAAAATTCATAGTTGTGGGTTGTCATTATTGAATTCTTCTTAAAGTTCATTGTTGATTGTTGGGATGTAATTATTGGATTGGTATTGAAGTTTCTCGTTATCTGTTATCCTTGTTCACTAACCCATATTTTTGAAGCTTTTGATGTCTCTCATTTAGTTCCTGAAAAGCTAGAATTACGTAAAAGTAGTTGAAGAGGACACCATGAAGAATTCATATTTTTCAACAAGAAATCACTTCTCGTTTGGATTAGTATGAGGAAATTCTTCGTGACCTTCAAAACTAGAGATTTCTTCTCTTTTTCCTTTGTTTTTCTATTTTATTATTAAGTGTTTATATCTTTATGTTAGCCTTTTTGCACACACATGTATATGTATCGTTAACAAGTAATAAAGTGATCAAATGAGTATCATCCCACAGAGAGTTTATGAATATAAACAAGTACCAATCACTAACAAGCAATTTTCTTCCAAGTCAAAGGAATCAAAAGGTTGAAGTTTGAGATTTAAAACTTTAAAAAAGCAGTAAAAGAATTTTAGAAAAGTTTAATGGACAAAAAGCCTAGGATTACAGTTTCATCAAAAACAAATTTAAGTGAGAAAATTCCTTTTCAACAAATAATAATTATGCAAATTGATTAACTGTGAAACATAAATTCCTATAATTCCCTGTCGAGATATTAAAAAACTTATCCAATCAATTACCAAAACTATATGTCTATACCAATGCAAAAGGAATGAGTAGATAAAGAACAAGTCACAATATGGTTACCAAAGGTAATTAGGTATATGTCTATCCTAATTTCGAATAAAATTAACTCATCACAAGTCAATTCTAACAAGTGTTATTTGTTCATAGACCCAAAACCAAAAAAGTCCTCTGTCAATTCCTAAAGGTTTTGTCAAATAAAAAGATGGTCAATCTTCTTAACAAATAAATAAATAATGCATAATCACCATATGAAGAAATAAGATTTAACTCAAATAAATTGACTAAGAATCCATTGCGATCCTAGAACAAATAAACTAGCTACTCATCATCATCTCAAAACTAGAAAATTAAAAGAGAGAATAAGAATTATGAAAATTAAAAGAGAAAATAAGAATTATGAGAGATGAGATGAGATAAGATGACAAGACATATGATTGTCTTGAAAACTATTCTATTTATAGAAAACTAAGATACTAAAACTAAACTAACTATTACAAAAGAAGTATTTTCCTAATAAGAGTAGGAAGTTGTTTTCCTCTTTGACTTTGTCTTCTAGAATTTGAATTAAGCAACTTCCAATTCTTTTCCTTCTTGACTTCTAATTCCACCTAGAATCCTCCTAATAGTCTTCTTCTTGAACTAGGATTCTAATTTCTCCTTAAATTTCACTTTTGCCCTTTTTCAATCCTTTTCCATAAAAATTCCTGCAATCAAAGAAATAAATATGGGAGTAAAAATATTCCACAAATTGGCATAAATAACTAGAATTATAGATAAATAATTCATTAAAAATCATATAAAACTAGTTATTTTATGGCCTTATCACTTTATTTTATTTTGTTACATTGAGGACAATGCAACCCTTCAAGTGTGGGGATGTATTATTTTTAATGTTTGTTTGTGTTAAGTTGTTAGTTTTATTTGTGTTATATGTTGATGTTTCTTGGCCTATGATATATGCAAGTATGATTGAATTGAGAATGATGAGTAATTTCTAGAATTGAGATTTCTTGATTTGAATTTTTGCAATTTTTCAAGAAGTTTCTACCTCTTCTTTTAAAATCATGAAGTTTCCATTATAAGTGAAGACATTGATGCTTAGTTGATTTGACATGACTATAAAATTGTTTTTATAAACTTAACTTTTAAAAGGTTTTTGTTTTGAGTTTACCATGGTATGAAAGAGCATTTTTTTGTCACTGAAACACATGAGACCTTGTTTTCTTACATGCTTGAGGCGAAATTCATGATTTTGGTTAACTCGAGGATGATATAAGGCCTTCTGTGATCCATTTGAGCCTTTTCTACACCTACCTTGTTCATTTTATCCCTTGGTCCAATTTTGAGCCTATATGAGAATGGTTTTAACCATTCGAATTTTCTTTGATATTAGCCTCGGTTTAATAACTATTCTACCTTTGAAATATCTTTTCAAGAAAGGAAAAGGCCCATATTCAAGGAAAAGGTGTTAAATGTTTGTTATATATATGAAAAGTATTGAAAGTGGTTATAATTGGAGTTGGGATATGTTATTGAAAAGGACAATGGGTTGTCAATGGCTTGATATAAAAAAATAATAATAAAAAAAAAAGAATGGTGAAAAATAAAGTGAAAGAAAGAAAAAATGAAAAGTGAAAAATAGAAGTGTCGAATAAAGGTGATATAATAACGAAGTTCTTATTGAAGGGATGTGTTGTAATTGTTGATGAAGGAGATTGATATACAACTGTTTTTGTTCAAAGAAAGATTGTGGGCATTTATGTATTATAACTTTCTTGATATTTTTATTATATCCTTATCCTTCGTTTGATAGCCAATTCCCTAGCCTAACATTAATAGCCTAAAGTCCTATTTGACTCGAGTAGACCATTTTCAATTCATTAGTGGAGAGTGTTAGTTTACAAGCTTATGGTTGTGCATTTTCAATGACTAGATTTGTTTCTTTATTACTTTGTGAACGCTTAACCGTTTTCTCATTTTGCTATAAGCGTGTGAGACTTGATTTTCTAAAATTTTTTTGCATAAAAGATTTGATATGGTCATGTGTAGTTGATTGAGTATTTTTGTTGAATCTTTATTAGCAAAACTATCACACGCGCACTTAACTTGTTTTGGGGAAGAGATTTGTGAAATTGTGGGACTTGGGTCTTGAATGTTTTGATTCTTAACTCTTAGATATTCTTATTCTTTCATCATTACTTGTAAAATAAGGCCGTTTGTTTAAAGAAGTCATTGTTGAAATTGAAAGTTTTTGAAAAAGGTCATTTTGTTGAGAAGATTTCAAGTTGTTTTTCTTTCCTTTGTTTTAATTTGCTTGAGGGCAAGCAAAGTTTAAGTGTGGGGATGTTTGATAAGGTAATAAATAACTAGTTTTATATGATTTTTAATGAATTATTTATTGATAATTCTAGTTATTTTATGTCAATTTGTGGAATATTTTTACTCCCATATTTATTTCTTTAATTGCAGGTATTTTTATAAAAAAGGATTGAAAATGGGCAAAAGTGGAATTTAAGGAGAAATGAGAATCCTAATTCAAGAAAGAGACTATTTGGAGGGTTCTTGGAGGAATTAGAAGTCAAGAAGGAGAAGAATTGGAAATTGCTTAAATCAAATTTTAGAAGAAACTAGAAGACAAAGTCAAAAAGGACAACTACTTCCTATTCTTATTAGGATAATACTTCTTTTGTAATAGTTAGCTTAGTTTTAGTATCTTAGTCTTTTATAAATAATGTAGTTTTCAAGACAATCTCATAGCTCATAATTCTTATTCTCTCTTTGTATCTTTTATTGTTTAGAGATGATGATGAGTAGCTAGTTTATTTGTTCTAAGATTGCAATGGATTCTTAGTCAATTTATTTGTGTTAAATCTTATTTCTACATATGTTGATTATGCCTTATTGATTTATTTGTTCATCTTTCATTTGTTAAGAAGATTGGTCATCTTTTTATTTAATAGAAAAATTAGGAATTGAAAGAAGACTTTTGGTTTTTGGGTCTATGAACAAATAACTCTTATTAGAATTGACTTGTGACAAGTTAATTTCATTCATAATTAGGAAAGACATATACCTAATTACCTTGAGTAACCATATTGTGACTTGTTCTTTATCTACTCATTCTTTTTGCATTGGCATAGACATATAACTTTTGTAATTGATTGGGTAAGTTCTTTAATTACTTGAAAAAGGATTACAGGAATTTATGTGTCATGGTTAATCAATTTGCATAACTATTTTATATTGAAAAGGATTTTTTTCACTTGAATTTGTTTTTAATGAAATTGTAATCCTTGGCTTTTTATCCATTAATCTTTTCTAAATTATTTCTATTGCTTTGTTTTAAATCTTACAAACTCAACCTTTTTAATTCCTCCACTCCACCCACTGGGATGTTCTTGAAGAGATACCATTCCCTAATATATAAATATAGAGAGAGAGAGAAAGAGAGAGAGTAATGTTATATAGTGCTAGGGAGCATACCTTATAGAGTATTCCAGTTTAGTCTCTAATAGTCAAAGTTAACGGTTAGTTATTAAAAAAAAAAAATTCTCCTACAAAAAATTATTTTTTCAAAGTAATTTTTATAAACTAAAACAAAAAAGGATAAATTAAACCCTAGGGGTAGTTGATTAATTTTTTTTTTTAAACAAAAAGAAAAGTTAACCTTTAAATTTGATCGTTAGAAATTTAACTGGAACACTCTATAAGGTGTGCTACTTAGCACTCTATAGCATTTTCATATATATAAATATATATATATAGGGGAGAACTAAGGACAACGACGTCGTGGATCTTATTGCACGCGACTTGAACGGACGTCACGGAGTTGTCTTTTTTTTTTAAAACACAACGTTCAAAACGACGTCGTTTTGAACGTTGTCTGAACAAAAAAA
>JAOXNR010053930.1:0-13369 GCA_028571225.1 Parsonsia alboflavescens | reverse complement strand
AGGCTTGAAAAATAGTGCTTAATAGCAATAGATAGCAAAAAGCCTTATTAACTCCAGGAGTACTTTGAGCTATCTCAATATAATAAAAATTAATATTCAAACTTAAAGTTAAACGATTACAGACAATTACTCACTTAGATATTCACTAGTTTTGATAATTTATAAATAATTAATCATTTAGATTAATATTAATTAAATAAGTAATGATGTCACTTGTTCAACTGCAAATTAAATAAATGCTCATTAAATCGATACTTATTTTACCAGCCCTAATTTGACCCGCTACACCCTTTGGGCATGTTGGGCATCCTTCGGGTTGATCCAGTATGTCTTTGTGTGGGAATTAGGGACCAATTTAAGGAGTGGTGCTCATGTCTGCAGATATTATTGGTGCAAGAAACGACAATCTCTCATCCCAATACCGTTTTTAGTAAGAAAAGATTTCAATATTCTTAACTTATCCTTTCTTCATACTTTGTTTAGCTCTGCAGAACTGATGAGAGCCTAATTAATGTGATTCTTTGAACTTTGATCCCCCGACGTGTACAGCATGCTAACACTAAAATATCTTCCACTAATCAGTCTTTGATTCATTTTTCATATCCTTCCCCTCCACCCCTAATCTAAAAGCTAGCAGATATTTTTCATGTTTATCAAACTCCTAACCTTCTTTTTCCTCGTTCTCTTCTCTTCGGAATTGGAAAAGACAGAAAGTCTAAATTTTGGATTTCCCTTTCAGGAAATGTACAAGCGTCAGACTTGTCCTCTTCTCTTCTTTGAAAATATTCGAATAAAGTTTGGCAGCTAAAAGGTCGGATTTATGCATTCGCTGGCTGGCATACTACGTATAAAACTTTGAATATGGAAAACACAAGAAACATTCTACGGCTGGTATTTTTAATACATATCAGTGGCGACACCAAGTTCATCAGTACACAAAATTGACGAAATCCTGCATTCCCAAGCACGCAATTTGGGGCTTTTGAGAAACCAAATACGGACACGTGTTCGTTCCCTGATCTGGCCTCCTGTCGGGAGGGACGAAGCAAGGTCCAGACTCCAAACACCCATATTGCCAGTTCATTAAGGGAAATAAAGAACTCAAAAAATTAAAATTGTCAAAGCTTCTGCCTTCGTTTAGCACACAAAGTTAGGTCCAGTTCAAAATGAAAGATAAAATCAGAGCCAATAAAAAACTGTGACGGTGGGCAAGATTTGGTCACTAGTTCTTATAGTTCTACTTCTCAGTCGGCAGTGGCGGCGCTGGCAATTAATTTCTCCTCTTTTATTTATTTAATCTGACAGTGAAGATTGAAATCTTAAGTCCGCGGAATGCAAGTTTTCCATGAAACACCCCAAAATGGCTAAAATGCAGCCCCACAGTGGGGAAAATCAACATTTTATTTGCTTCCTCAGGAAATAGGGTTGTTTTTGTCATTTTCTGGGCTCGATGAACAATTCAAAACTTGGAACGTTATGAGAATCCCTTTGTTTAGACAGGTATGCCCTCTTCCAGTGCACGGAGGTCAGTACAAACAAAGGGGCATTTTAGAGTTTTAAAAACAAAAGCCCCCCCAAGAGATTGGACTGTCTACCAAGGGAGTTGTTTGTTTGGTTAGGCAGGTAGCATTAGGGAATAGCCACCAGATGAAGGGATAAATATATATTCTCAACTCAGCCATTGGATATTGTAGGGTCGGTATTATTATTATATATAAGTAATCGTGTGATGTATACCTCACGTCGATCACTGTCACATTCCAGGTTCAATATTTCCAATCTATGACGCATGCGACTTTTGTTCCAATCATTCTTCCCTTTCGGATAGGATAAAAATTTTCAGCGCCCCTCAACTTTTCAAAAATTTAATATTCACCCTTTAACTTTAAATTATATGGGTTTAGCCTTCTAATTACGAAAACATATAAAAGGAGCCTTTTTATCCATTTTGGACATTAAGCCCTAAACGAATCAAGTCATGTGCCCCCACTTGAGTTTTTACATTAGTAATTTTGTCCATTCATTCCTAGACCCACATCCACAACCTCGCTATCACAGTTCTAGCCACCCACAACCCTAAATCTACAATCCCATTTTCAACAACCTCAATCGTTGCCATTGCAATCTATAACAGTGCCATAGGTAGTTGCTTCCAATTCAAACAACCAAAAAAAGAAATTAGAAGCAAGAAATCCAGAAACTCACTGTCGCGTAATGCAATTTTGTTCTCAGTTAATTCTTTTACAGTCTTAAAGAAAATTTGAAAAGCCTAAAACTTAGGGGTCGTCAAAAATTACAAAAACCGATCAAAAATCAAGCAGAAAATGTGAAAAGAAAAAGAAAAAAAAACTAATTAGAAACCGACGAAGAACAAGGGACAGTGGAAGGGAAAGAAAAAAAAAAGCCAACGGCATGAGTGGCAATGCCCAGACTTGTCATCAAATTCACTTGGTGAGAAAGCTAGTGGTATGGATGGATTTGTAGTCTCACCTTTGACTTGACTTCCAGTCTTCTTTTCACACTCATTCCAAGAAGCTTTTTGAATGCAACAAACAAGGATATGGAAAGAAGTTTCAAGATTAGCCATAGACATCCATGAATCGATACTGGATCGTTTCTTTCTTTTATCATTTAGCTCTTTATTTTTTTGTTTTTCTTTTATCTTTTTACATTTGAGGTAAAAAAATTTAACCAACTCAAACATTAATAACTTTTACTTTATTTTCACATCTAATAGTATTTATTATTTTTAGTAAAAATTCCTCTCAAATATTAAATATAATCTCTCAATAAATCATTCACATATCAATTTTCAATATTCATATTTTAAAAGTAACTTTTATATATATATATTCATATTATATATGTATACATGATATGTCTACAATTTTTATAGACATTTGTATACTGAACTTTATATCCTAATTATTTTATTCAATTAAACTAAAAGTTTCAGTTATAATAATATGAAAAATTAGTAATGGGGTTAAGGTTAGAAATAAAATAAAATACATTATGGACTAAAAAAAGTAAAATAACTGGGAGGACAGAAAATGATAATTTATTTTATGAAATTATTAAAATACCCTTTGTTGACTGGTCAAAAAAAAAACTATCAAAAACATGTTTTCTTGTCATTTGAACCAATTTTGTAAAATGAAAAAGGTGGAGGACCAAAAAAACTAAAATAAATCAATATGGACCAAAGACACCAAAAAAAAAAATGGTGGTAAAAAAGAAAAAGGTGAGGGATTAATAGTACTAATCTTCCCTTTTCTCATTAGGTTGTTTACTTTTACTTTTTCTCCATATTTTTTATTTATTATTTTAATTCCTATCCATTCTTTGCATAAAATATTTTTTCTCTCTTGGTCAGTTGCTGGTCTAGCAGAACAATCGAGATACCCACGAACTAATCCGAACACCTCTAAATAAAAATATATATATACTAGAAAAAAAAATTTTCTCATCATCCCCAATGTTCTTCTTCATCAAAGACATTTGTGGGAAAAAAAAAATCCTTTAATCTTAATAAAAATAATTGCAAATGACTCATAATTAAGGATAAAAGAATTACTTATTATTACCTCAGTTCCAAAATATAATGCGTTAGCCATCATTTTACATAAATTAAGAAATTTTAAATAAAGGCATATAATGTCAAAAATATCATTTTTCTTTCTTTCTAATGATTATACTTTTCTTTTTCTACGAGAATGAATACGAAAATTAACGGAGGATAAGAATAAAAAACATTATGAATTGATAATTATAAAATTGACTTATATTGTGGAAAGAAGAAATACTTAAGATTATATAATATCCCACGAGCAATGTGGCGCAGCAAAGAGATGACATAATAGTTTCGAATAGCATTACTTTCCCACATGATTCATCCTTGGGATTTGACTCATCCTCAGGATTGAGCCTTTAAAGTATGCCACCGAATGGTACTTTACTGGTCTTGCATATATTATACTACTGCACATATCATATATGTATGTTTTGGCTGAAAATTTGTATTCAAGTGAACGACGCAACCCGATACTTTATTCTTCTTTGAAATGGCATGCCGAAAGAAATTGAGCTGGTACAGATTTCAAAGTTTTCCTGGTCTAATACAGAGGCTTCTTCAAGTTCAACCAATATTTGGGCAGATTCCTTCTGCAACCTTATTGGTTGTTTCCTATGTTTCTATAATTTACAAGTAGGGAAAAAGGTTGCTGCTGGTCGTCGATGATAAGGTTTCCACCTCGGACTTGGAGGGGGGTGAGATTTTAACCAATAATTGTTCGCCAGGGATAATAATAGTAAACTGGCCTGTAGCTGATTCAAATCTTCTTTAAAAGGGAAAAATCCTACATATATGTGATTGGTGTGGAAATAGAATTAATTCTGTGAATCCTATTCTGAATGCATCGACATTATTATCTTAGGATTAATTAAGTTCCTGAACTGAACATTAATATTACATCATTATTGACATCTTCATTGAATTGCAGACAAAAGAAATGTTCATGCGTATGAATTATCATCTCGGAGAAAGTTGATGAGGTTGCCGACTCTCTTGTCTAGAGAGTTGAAGGAGCAATAACTTATTGCTTCGAGACCCAAAACTTCGGTTTGAAACCTACAAATGAGGCCAAAGAGGAAGAATTTTCCTTTTTGGCTCTCAGATGTTAAAGTTAGTAGAGAATTTTGGAATCTAGAAAGAGAAAAACTAGTAGACAGAGTAACATACCGTTTAAATGGGTTCAATTGGTTTATTTAGAGTTATGTGTCAAATGCTAAATGAAGAAAACAATTCCAACTTGTCTTCAAACAAGTTGCAATAAAATATATTAATTTTATAACAAGTTGCATTCGTAATACTATTTTATTGTTATTATGTGATATTCACCATATATCCTTTGAAAAAATAAATAAAAAAGTCAAAACGAGTAAAAATTTTTTAAAAGATCAAATAAGATTGTATGTTCAGGTTAAGAATATCCCTTCTTGAAAAAATAATTGGTTCAGGATAAAATGATATGCATTTATGTGCATACTTGCCTTTTCAAAAAATAAATGAAAGAAATCGAACGCCTTATAGTATTGTCATATTGATATGACAGTCGTGTCAGATAATTCGAACAGATATCTGACAAGTCTTTTAGATCTAAGGTCACGATTTCTTTTGTCTTTTGGAATTCCATAAAAGAAATATAAATAGGAGATTTAGACCTAAAACGGTTACTTTTTTCTCCAGCTTTCCAATTTGTCTTCAAAATTTCTTTGCGCTCAATAGTGAACTTTGTTACTTCAATCTTTTGTAGTTCATTATTTCTATGATGTTTTTCTCCAAAATTGTAATCAAACTTATGGATCTGCTTTGGCGTTGACAAAGATTACCTTTTTTTTGTTGCAAATTACCAAACATATCTGGTAAAGTTTGATTCTTTTGAAGTTTTATTCAAAAGTTTTTTAAGTGTTCTTGAAGAAAAACTTAATCATGCCTTCTAATGCAGGTACCTGATTCTCCATCTTGTCACCTTTTTGTGTTTAGGTGTTTAATCATATTAGTATGTCTTCGAGTAATTCTGGTAGTGAGGATTATACTGATTCAAATATTAATCAACTGTTTGAAGATGTGGGTGATGAGTTAGCGTGTAGTTTTGCCATCATTGTTAATAAGGTTAGTAAAAATGATATTATTGATGTAGATAAGGAAGTGATATAGTGTGGGGAAGTAGATAAATCGAATAACCTAAAAGCTAAATTTCATGGAATCAGATATAAGATAGGAGGTAGAGTTTTAGATTTTTCATTTTGTGATGAAAAAGATTCCCGAATGGATTCAGATTATAGACCACCTGGGCAAATTATTAATGAAGATTCTATTGACGGTATGCAGGCTGCATGTGATGATGGTTTAACTCAAATTAAACCTAAGTATGTTACTACCCAAAGCACATTTTGTGAAATGGCAAAATTTAAGGCTACTTATAATATTCCAACTGATTGTGAAATAATGTATCCTCGTGATTCGGGTAGGATTCATAGACCACTAGATGGTTGTGTGACTTCTTATTTAGCTCAGTTTAAGGCAGGTTTAAGATTGCATTTGCATCCATTCTTTGTGGATATATTGAAGTTTTTTAAGATTGAGTTAGGTCAACTGAATCCAAATTTTATTACACATGCCATTGCTTTTATTCTGACTATTACTTGTAATTTGGAGTTATGGAGGAAATTGTTCATGGTTTATCAAAGGATCAAAACTGGAGAGGGTAGGTTGCCAAAAGCGTTCCAAGCATATTAACATTTATAAGGGTCCAAGTTCAATTCATGATTGGAAGCATGAGTTGTTCTATGTTCAACATCCAAGCTTGGGAAAACTGAAATATCCTTAGAACGATAGAAAATCTTTGAACAATAGATTGCCTGTAGAGTATAGGCAACTGACTACAGAGTATAAGAAGTTAGCTTTGTTCAAATGGAAAGTCAAAAGTGGAGAAACTTGGAATTTAAATCTTCTCCGAGTAGGAGGGATATTCTCCATGGAAAATTTTGACTGTGTCAGATTAAGTATGTATGCTTTTCTATTTTTGCTTTTATTTATATGTTTATTATCCCTAACATAAATGTTTATAATAATTGTTTATGTGTTTAGGTCAACCAATGTCATTGCTAGAAAAGCACAAGCCATAAGAGCAATTGCGAACAAGAGTTATAGTTTTGTAATAGGTATGCATAACGAATTTTATATTCCTAGTCAATTTGCAGAGAAAAAAGCTAAAAAGAGAAAGAAAAAGCTGAAAAGAAATTTGGATTGCCTAAGGGTCAGAAGGAAAAGAGAAGTAAACAAACTCATGATAAAGCAAGTGACCCGAAGGCAAATCTGACAAAGAAAAATGTTTAGAAAAGCAATTATAATGCAAGTATTCAAATTCAAGAACCAACTAAACAAGGTTCTCAAAAGAGAACAAAAGTCGAGTCTTCCGGATATGAAAAAGGACAGAAAAAGTCTAAGGGTGAAGAGAAACAGGGTGGAGAAACTACAACCAATGTAGTTGAAATTAATGAAGAAGTGTATGCGCCTAATTAGAATATTAGAAACAACGATCAGGTAAGTCTTACTACGAATGTAGCTGAAGAGTTTATTTAACACTGTCTTCCCAATGGGGAAATAGAATATTGGAACAAAGTGGACTTCTTCAATTTCAAGAGAACTGTTCACTTGAAAAATGTTCAAGTAAATAGTATTTTTAAAAATTTCTTTAATATGCTAAAGAAAATATTTTTAACACTTTCTATTGTTATCAGGCATTCACCATTAATTAGCAAATGGGTAGAATGTTGGAGGAACTTGAAGAAACAAGAAAAAGGTTGACGATGAAGAATAAGAAGTTGACAGCAGAATACGGTGGATGCTAATATGATGTTGCCAACTCTCTTGTCTAGACCCTTCAAGGAGCAAGAACTGAAAGCTTCAGGACCAAAAATTTCCGTTCGGGACCTACAAAAGAGGCCAAAGAGGAAGAGTTTTCTCTTTTGCTCTCAAATGCTATAGTCAGTAGCAAATTTAGGATTTTAGAGAGAGAAAAACTAGTAAAGAGAGTAACATCTCATTCAAATGAATTCAATTGATCTATTTATAATTATGCGTCGAAAGCCCAAATATGAAATGAAGAGAAAAATAAAATAATATTAACTTAATAACAAGTTGCATTATTAATATTATTTTGTTGTTATAATGTGATATACACCAGTTGTTGACTCATGAAAGTCCTCAAAAATCCTTAAACAGGAACCAAATAAGTCTAAAAAACACCGTGTAGATTAAGTCTAATCATCCCATGTTCTTCTTGTCAGAGCTGATTTGGTAAGAGTGAAAATCAAGTATCTTCATCTCAAATGTGAAGCTGATTATTCATTTCAGACATAATTTCAGTGCAGCAGTGCTCTCCTTCAGTCCCATCCGGTGAGTTGAGCAGATAACTTTGGTGAAACAAATAGCAACTAACCGAGATATATCATATATATATATATATATATAAAAAAAATTCAATCTTTAAAAATAACCATCTTTACCTAATAACTGTACGTGTGATTGCAACCTTTAAATTAAAATTAATTTGGCTCCAAAAGAGTTGTGATCCTGTGGAAATGCAGAGTATGGACATAAGGCGGTTAAGGTTTTAGAGTGGAAAACAAAAATGATCCGCAACAGGTTAAGGAAGGGAATAAAAAGCCCGAAACTGCCCACCAAAGGTTGCCTTACGGACCACGTTTCTTTCCCTCACGAAAACCACTATTTATCTGTGGGGGACTTCTGTTCCTCATAATACTTTTTCTCTTAACAGCACCCTGCTTTAAATCTTTCTGTTACAGAGATATCCTTCTTCTGCCCCCAACCCCTTTCCTGCCTCACTTCTTGCTCCTTTTCTACAAGGATAAATTCCTCTACCGTCCCACCCCTTTTCTTTCACTACCATTAACCTCTTGAAAAATTCTCTGTTCTTAGGTCCCATACCAGTTTAGTTTCCTCTGTTGTTTGTTTTTTCTTCCACAAGAGAGTTTGTCGTTTTGGTTATGAATTCTGGGGGACAATATTTGTTTTAAGCTTGTTCGTTTACTGATTTCTTGATAATTATTTGGGTAGAGTTTTATACCTGAAAATGGAAAGAGTCTCGAGGGATTATCAAGAAATTGATTTACCCCCTGGATTTCGTTTTCACCCTACCGATGAAGAGCTTATAACTCGTTATCTGACTCCAAAAGTTCTTGATAACAGCTTTTGCGCTATAGCAATTGGCGAGGTTGACTTGAATAAGGTTGAACCATGGGATTTGCCATGTAAGTTTCCTTGCATAATCTTTAATTTGTTTTTTTTTTCTTTTTTCTTTTTTCTGCTTTGCAGCTTATTGCTCTGTTTCTATTTGTTGTTCCCCTGTTTGTTCTGAGATAAGAGATTGGAAATGCAGGGATTGCAAAAATGGGTGAAAAAGAATGGTACTTCTTCTGTGTCAGAGACAGAAAATATCCAACAGGCATGAGGACCAACAGAGCCACTGATGCCGGATACTGGAAGGCAACTGGGAAAGACAAGGAGATTTTCCAAGCAAAAGCACTTGTTGGAATGAAGAAAACCTTGGTTTTCTACAGAGGCAGGGCTCCTAAAGGAGAAAAAACTAACTGGGTGATGCATGAATACAGATCGGAAGGCAAAAATTCCATCCACGATTCGTGTAAAGCTGCTAAGGTAATCCCCGAAAAGAATTGGAAAAAAAATGAAAACTAATACTCTGTTTTCCTTGGTTATCTTGTTTATATTACTTTTGTAATTTTTTCCCATCTTTTGTTTTCTCAGAATGAATGGGTGATATGTAGAATCTTTAAGAAGAGTTCAGGAGGGAAAAAGGTACATATTTCTGGGTTAATGAGGACGAACAATTTGGGTGATGATTTGGGAACTTCCAATTTGCCTCCTCTAATGGATTTGTCGGCTGATGAAACCAAAACGAGATCTGAAGCATCCCACGTGACCTGCTTCTCCAAACCAATGGAGGATCAGAAGCCTCATCATGTCATGATGCTCAATAGCTCCCTTCACCACATGGCCGCTTCATCTTCCAAGAACTCTGATTTCTCCCCAGCAGCTTCATTTCTATTCCCAAAAGTTTCCACTCCAAGTCCAAATTCAGTTCTTTCGGCCCAAATGATGCCATTCATGGAAAACTTTCAGCTCCCAGATTCTGTTAGTTTCATGCAGGATCATTCCATATTGAGGCTTTTGGTGGAGGAAAATGGACTAAACGCCAGACAAAATGCCAACGCGGAGTTCTCCCAAGACACGGGCATGAGCACAGACATGTCATCACCACTGTCAAACCATGAAGATTGGAGGCCTAGTTACGAGGATCATGGGTTTCCAATCACTTCAGCAGGCCCAGTGAACCTGGACTGTCTATGGAATTATTGAAATTTGGATTAAAGGGTTAAGAGAGAAGAGATCATATTATTAGGGGATTGATTGGTGAAAGTAAGCTATTTTTAGTGCAAAGATAATATTTTTAATTTTTTTTGTTAAAAGTTGTTTCTAGAACGATAGTTTGTACAGATTCTGAACCCAATTATTGTGCAAGAACAAAATTGTAAAATATGGACCTTGGATTGCAAAATGTAATCCATCACATCCAAATCCAATCCATCCCCTTTACTTTTCTCCTCTCCCCGTACTGTGTGTTCCGATCAAGAGAGTTTTTAATAGAATGGGGGGTGAATATACTAATCCTTCCTATTACAGGGAAATGGACAGGAGTTTTCATGAGTTGTCGCACCTTCAAAAAACGATTTTGAATAAGATATAATTTAATATTGGGGTAATACAACTTTTATACAAGTAAATAATCATAAAGAATGTGTCATCATAAATCTCGAATTTGAATTTCATGCGTGTAAATTGATTCAGACATCATTAAAAAAAATCATAAAGGCTAAATATCTCTTTGGAAGATTAAAGAAATAAGGTCAAAGAATGATCCATATATCTAAAGTTGTTTGAAATTTAATTTTTATTTTATTATTATTATTATTTTTTTTGTAGTCGGCAATATACTTGTATGCAATTTGTAAAGGATCTATCTTCCTCTTTACATAGGTGCCCACCAAACAAGTAGGAAATTTTTATTTGGCAAGTTTTCTCAATCCACATATGGAACTTTAACTCTTCCTTCTATCAACACCTAATAATACTTTTTCCAAGGGCAAGAGACCTCATTTTTGTAATTCTCGCTAGAATACCTCATAACACAACTACACTACACAACACAGCATGCATCTCCCATTTAAATTTTTAATAATATATTCAAAACGTGAATAGTGATAAGTGGACCAATCACTATAAAGAAGTGTCAACTTTATATTTCTTAAAAGCTTTGGTCCATGCCATACAAAGTTCATCTCTTTAATTTTTTTTTTTTTTTCCACTCATGTTGTGATGATGTATTATGTATAATACAATTAAGTGGAATTTGAAAATACTATGAAATATATGGTTAAGTATCTGAGAGTCAAAATTAATTATCAATTATTAAAAAAATAATAATAAATTTGATCAAGTATTCTAGAATTTAGTTTATAAAATTAAGTTTTTTTTCTTGAAGATTTTATTTTTTTAAAATAAAAAATTTATAACATAAACTTTGAAATTTGAAAACTTGAAATAGCATTTAATATAGGATTAAACTTTGACGGTTGGAAACTTGAAAGTACACTCAATATGGGGTGCATTAAGGTAATTCATAGCATTATCCAAACAATAAGACACATTATAGTTTTTTTTTTTTCCCAAAAAAAAAAGGATAAAAAAAGAAAAAATATGTTATGAATATACATTAAAAGGGGATTGTATATAGAAAAAATTCATTTTATAAAAATTTGTTCTACGAAGTTTTAATTTCACTTTTTAATTAGGTTAAAATAAGAAACTAAAGCCTAATAAACCTCTGAAAATAAAGTATTCAATTCAATAAAAACATAGTGATAAATTGGAGGTCAAGTTTGCACTGGATAAGAGCAGCCCATGGAATTTAAAATAGTATCTTGTTACTAAATATAAATTATTTTAATTAATTTTTCGTCATTAAATATAAATTATTTTAATTAAATTGTTTTTTACTAATTATAAGTTATTTTTATTAATTAATTACATTTTAATATATTTTTTCTATATTACTCTTGTTAGTGACTTATATTTAATGATAAAGGAAATACTTGAAAACAATGTAAAGTAATATTATAGACCTTTTTTTTTCTTTAATTTTTATTTTTAATTGTGTCCAGATGAATTTTCACGTAACTCTATATTCTACTTATCCATAAGGATATTGATGGAATTCAAACTCGTGATCTGTAGTCTACTCTTACTACTCTATCTACTGCGATATCCTTAAAAAAGACAAATAACATCAAACAATGTAACGTAATATTCTAGAACATAAATACTATCAATTTGTGGATATTATATGCATTCGTGTAATGTTATAACATCAAAGTATTGATGTTAGGCTACCAAACCTAGTTCAGTAGCTAGAGAAGAATATTGACTGGACTGCAAAGTCACTTCCCCTCCCACCCAAAACATTCTTGATTTTATTGGTGAATGCTTTAAATTAGATATTTTATTTTAAATAATTAAAATTTTATTGTAATAAATAAAACATTTAATTTCAGAATAATAATAACCTTAATAATAATAATAATAATAATAAAAAACTTGTTCTTGCTTTCATAAAACATGTGAATTCTAGTCTTTTTTAAGACAACAACTATTTAGAACTGTTTTTCATGAATTTTTGCTTTTAATTTTACCTGAAAAATGATAAAAGAATATTTTAGAAAAACATACTCTGAAGATGTTTTCTAGAATGGAAAAGGAAAGGCGTTTCCAATTTCCCCCTTTTTTTTTCACTTCTGAAGTAAAACTACTCCTTCCCTCCCTATGTGTAAGTCACCTAAACTCACTTTTCTTATTACTGATTATGTGTTATTGTTGTTAGGTTATTAAGTATTTTGCATATTTTTTTATCATATTATTAACGTCTCTCTCTTTTCTTTAGTCACTATTCTTATTAGTTTGATTATAATAATAAAAAAAGAAACATTTTAATTTTTTTTAAAAAAAAATTACCTAAATTTTTTTTTTAAAAAAATAATTGTTAGTGACTTTTAAATACGGATGGGGAAGTATTATTTTATGATCGATCTTTTCATTTATAAGATGAGGAATTGGATTCTGGCAAAAGGAATTTAGGTCTACAAACGTCAAACGAGATGTTTTGAAGAGATTCCGTAGTAAATTAGGACGTGGTTTAAAGCGGGAAGTGAATTAGGTGTAGGCATCGAACTCAACCCAAAGAACTAAAATTAACTATTTGCGGTTCAGACATAATTCTCCAAAGGGACATAGGCGTGTACCATTAAGTCCTTAACAATTAAACAAAACGATAAATTTTTTTTTAATTTAAAAATAATAATAAATTTGATCCAATGCCTTTAGGTTTAGTTTATTCTTTTAAAATATAATATATAAAATATATTTTAAAAAATAAATTTTTATCAGAGAATTATTTTTTTAATAAGTCATCGTTAACTTTAACCATTAAAGACTTAATTGAAGCACTCTTATATATAAATAAATAAATATATATATATATATATATACGGATTTGCTAAGGCGGGCTCCGGAGTGCGCCTTAATACACGGTCCAACCGTTACCGCAACGGAATTTTTGCTCCGCTTGGTTGTCTACATGAGCACTGTAGCAAAAATTTTGTTACGGTAACGGTTGGAGCGCGCATTAAGAGTGCACCTTAGCAAAACCGT
>JAOXNR010053929.1:0-13371 GCA_028571225.1 Parsonsia alboflavescens | reverse complement strand
CCTTTGTTTTATACCGATTTGGTTTGATTGTTTGTGTGAAAATTAACCCTTTCAACTTACAAGAAAATCACATCACTATCTCATCTTAAATATGGTATTTAGGTGAAGGAAACTCATTGAATGTTATAATTTCTAACAATTTGACTAATAATCAAGAAGGCAAAATAGTAAATGTGCTTAGAAATAATGTAACTGCAATTGGTTGGATATTGGCTAATATAAAAGAAATTAGTCCATCTACATGCATATATCTTATTTTGTTAGAAGATGAGGCTAAGCCTTGTAAGGATCCCCAGAGAAGGATAAATCCACCTATGTTAGGTTGTCAAGAAAAAGGTATTGAACCTTCTTGATATAGGTATCATTTATCAAACAACTAATTCTCAATGGGTAAGGTCTATGCATGTGGTTCCTAAGAAATCTGGAATAACTATTATTGAGAATGATAAAGGTGATAAGATACCAACTAGGGTATAAAGTGGATGACATGTGTATTAATTGTAGGAAACTGAATGTATCCACTAGGAAGGTTCACTTTCCCCTTCCCTTTATTGATCAAATGTTAGAAAATTTAGTTATTTGTTCTCATTGTTGCTTTCTTGATGGTTTTTCTGGATATTTTTAGATTTCAATTGTCCCCAAGGATTAAGCTAAAACAAGATATACATATCCATTTGGAACATTAGAATATAAAAGAATGCCTTTTGGATTATGCAATACGCTTGCTACATTTCAAAGATGCATGATATCTGTATTCTTTGATTATGTAACTCATATAATTGAAACTTTCATGGATGATTTTACTATATATGGAGTACCTTTGATGCTTGTTTATAGAATTTAGAAATTGTTCTTAAAAGATGTGTTGAATCTAACCTTGTGTTAGATTTTGAAAAATGTCACTTTGTGGTTGAACAAGGTATTATTTTAGGACACGTGGTTTCAACAAAAGGCTTGAAGTGAATAAAGAGAATG
Source organism: Parsonsia alboflavescens (assembly GCA_028571225.1). Classification (NCBI taxonomy): domain Eukaryota; kingdom Viridiplantae; phylum Streptophyta; class Magnoliopsida; order Gentianales; family Apocynaceae; genus Parsonsia; species Parsonsia alboflavescens. The sequence goes on along the minus strand of JAOXNR010053929.1, from coordinate 12,396 downwards.
TATATGTAATCAAATCTCTTCCTTTTCCTTCTTATTTAAAAGTGGTTAGAGGCGTTTTATACTGGTCTATATCAAAGGTTTACAAACGAATTTTCAAAAATAGCTCAACCTTTGTGTCTTCTTCTTAAAAAAGATGCACCTTTTAATTTTAATGATGCTTGTAAGAATGCTTTTAATACTTTGAAGGAAAGTTTAATTTCTACATCTCTTATTGAACCTCCTAATTGGGATTTGCCTCTTGAGATAATGTGTGATACTAGTGATAAAGCAGTTGAGTTGTTTTAGGTCAAAGGACGGACAGAGTGGCTTATGTGGTTCACTATGCATCAAGGATATTGAATGAAGCCCAATTCAACTCCACTACCAAGGATTTGGAGCTATTTGCTACTATTTTTGCATAGGAGAAATTTCTTTCTTATTTATTAGGTACTAAGATAATAATCTTTAACAGAAAATAGAACTAGTGTGAACATCCATCCAAACAATGGCGTTGTAGAAGATTTCCCAAAAAAGGACAATTTGCTTTCAGAAATCGTACCTTTGTCGCAAACCATAAACTCCGACCTGTGCCTTAATTAGAATTTACTCAGTGCAAAATACCTCCAAATCTTGAGCTTCAATGGTGGAGTGTGAAAATTAAAAGAAGTTTACGGCTTTTGGAGCACATTGCACCGGCTGGGATTTTAGCACAGAAGAAGGACGTGTAAAGTTTTTTTTTAGCACGTCGAAGAAGGGACCCAGCGAAGACGACAGTCGTGTTTTTTTTTTTAAACAGTATTGGTTTAACGGAGTATCGAGCGCTAGAGTGTTCTAGGCACCCTCGCCTATAATACCAAATATACACACACACGCACACACACACACACATATATATATATATATATATATTTATGTATATATAGATATATATATTTTTCGACTAACCCATGCAATAAATTTATAAATAAATATCATTTGAATATTTTTGAATTAAATATGATTGATATCTTTTTACTATATATTGTTATTAGAATTATTGGCTTATCAAAGACTCAAACTATATTCTTTTGACAATTTTAGTCCCTAAAGTATTGTTTTGGCCCTATCTAAGACTCAATCTATTTATCGGTTAACTATTTTGATCCTTTTAACTGTAAAGTTAAAAAAAGTCACCGGAATTTTGAATTAACAACAAGTAGACCAAAATGGTTAGGACATTTCCATCATTTCACTATTCACATTTTAAAAACAAAAATCACTCGACACTGTTCATCTCCTCCGACGAAGAGGTCAATTGGCTACAGTGAAATGTCAATTCTTGAAGGAATAGGAGATTTTCGATTGAATGTTACTAGTAAGGTAGGTGGAACCGGCCTTTTTGAGACTAAATGACATCACTGTATAGTAGTACATACTGAATGGAGTTCCAAAGGACGTGTGCCTTTTGTCATCTGGATCCATTTTGATTTGGTTATAACCAAACAAGCCATATATGAAAGACATCCGTTCATATCCACAAGTACTGTCTATCTAAAGTAGTTAATTGATTAGAAGTGCTTTCCGTAGCTGAGGATGCCAAATTCGATTACTCCCCCGTGTCTGCTCAGTTTCTGTTCTTTGAATACGCCCTTCTTTTGGTTACCTGTAGTGTCTATTAATGTAGTGACTCAACATTCCGAATAAGCTTCAATCTTTGATGGTTGCCGAATCTTCGCTGGAGAAGATGAATAGTGTAGGGTGGAACTGTTCTTTTTATAATGAATAGTGAAATGATGGAAATGCTCTCCCTATTTTGGTCAACTTACCATTGATTCAAAATTCTGGTGAATTTTTTAAACATTCCGGTCAAAATGATCAAAATGGCCAATCAGTAAAGAGTTTGAGTCCTTGATACGCCAAAAAAATACTTTAGGGACCAAAATATCCAAAAGGGTATAATTTGAGTCCTTGATAGGCTAATAATTCATTGTTATTTTAAAAAAGAGTAATTGACCAATTTAATCCTCAAACTATACCTTTATGACCTGTTTTGGTCCCTGAAGTTTTTTTTGACTTGTTTAGTCTTTAAACAATTTACGGGTTGACCATTTTGATCCTTTCGTCGAATTCTTAAAAGCCACCGGAATTGATAGTCAGCGGTAGGTTGATCAAAATGAAGAGGGCATTTTCATCATTATACTATTTATGGGTGAAATTTAAATAAATAATAATAAAAAAAATCCCTATATTACACTATTTATCTTCTCCAACGTGCTATGCGCACTGCCAAGCAATTCAATTTTCTGAAGGGTTGTTCCACTGTCTAGGTGTAAGCCATGAAGATGTCAAGAAATCCTACTTGGAAGATCTTTTCTTTCCTTCCAAATCTCACTTCTGATTCTCTCTGCAAAATCCGTTTGGGTTTTTGAATGGCAAATTCGTTGATTTGTAACCATTGGGACAAATACCAAAGAATGGATCCATCTTGAACTCGATGTATGCATAACAATGTTTTCTTCATTTCTTTTGGGGCCTGAGTTGATAATTGAATTTTTTGAGAATATGAAGCTTTGATTTTAACTGGAGATTTTTTTCCCCATTTTTATGAATTAGTGTTTGTGTCTGTTGTCAACATGTTGATTTTAGTTTAAATTGAAACTGAACAATGATGGTGACGATGCAGGACCATCATTCGGCCATCCAATTAAGAAGATTTCCATAATTAAGAAAAAAAAATTGAGATAACAATTTCCATATCTTATCAGGGAAGATGAACAGTTTAATATAGGAATTTTTTTTTTCCAATTGCACTTCATTAATGGTTTAATGATGGAAATGTCCTCTGCATCTTGGACAGTACACCGTTGACTATCAATTTCCGTGACATTTTTTAAGAATCCGATTAAAAGGATTAAAGTGACCTATCCATAAATTATTTAAGAACTAAATAGGTTAAAAAAAACTTTAGAGACTAAAAATATCAAAAAGGTATAGTTTGAGGATTGAATTGATCAATAATTCTTATAAAAATTTTTTTATTATCCTTGATTTTTAAATTGTGATCACCCAATTCTGTCTAGTACATATATAAATATGATAAATTATTATTCTAATTAATAAATGAATATAATAATATTATAATAATCCTTAAGAATCATATATACCTAAGTTCATCACTCGGGAATTTTATTTTAGTATACAAATTAAAGATAAATTGTAAATTTATGAAAGTTAAAAAATTACATAAATTTTTATTAAGTCGAAATAGAATTCATTAAGGAAATAATAAAAAAGAGCAAAAGGCATCCCCCTAAGATGCGCAAAATGTCCCCCGAGAATTTTACCTAAAACCAAGGCGTCTCCATTCCCGTCAGCCGCCACGACACTCACTGCATCCTCTCTTCACTGCCAAAACTTTTCGCCCTCTCCGACTGCATCTTCTGACCTCGAGAAGTCCGGGCTGTTTCTGACAGGTTTGCTTCTGCTACTGTCTTTTGTACAATTTTCTTTTTTCCCTTTTTTTGCATTTGATTCTAAAGAAAATTATGTCACCTATTAATTATGGAAAATTAGGTGAAATATTTCTTATTATATATATATATATTTATATTTCTATACACTGTTTTGTTTTGTGTGTTGATTTCGTGTTTTAGGACAATGCTTTGAGGAAAGCTTAATTTTTTTTGGGGTTATATAAATCTATTGAGAAGAGGGGAAAAGCGGGTTAAGTTGGTGTTTGTTGTATTGGTGCTTGAAACATTTTTTGATGGGTGTCATCTTTTTAATTTAGGCTCCTCTAAAGGTAAAGGCATTAAGCAGCTCTTGGATAAGAAATTTCCCGACATAGATGTTCCTTGAATTTCAAGTCAACAATTTCTAGCGAATGTGTTTGCGCCATAGTTGGTCTCAGATGCTGTATCTTCAATGCATCCCTCGTATCTTTAATCAATATGTTCCCATTGGCAGCTGCATTAAGCATATTCTTGTCTATTTGAGTTAGACCTTTAAAGAAACTTTCCAATTGTGATCATTCTAGATCATTGTAGGCTTGATTTCAAAGTTTTTGGCTGCTATGTTTGGTGCACTCAATTTCAAGGAATCAATGTTTGGTGTGGTATAATCCAAGATAGATTTATGTTCATTCCTTGGGTCAGCCATGTTGTCTTCTTCCTTTTTGACCTCATGTTTGAGTTTTCTCAGAGTTTTGTTGATATCCAAATCTAAAATTAGTAGCTCTGATTTTTGACTTCGAACTGCATGCCTATCTAGGATATTCTAAAAAATAAAGAAAAAGAAGAAATAGAAAATATTTGATATTGGAATATAATTGAAATGTCAATGTTAGCACCTATTTAAATAAAAACTTCCCGGCAACGGTGCCAAAAACTTGTTAGTCAATTTGCATAGGCAAATATACGTATCGTTAACAAGTAATAAAGTGATCAAACGAGTATTGTCTCACATAGAGTTTATGAATTTAAACAAAGTACCAATAACTAACAAACAACTTTCTTCCAAATCATAAGAATTAAAAAGGTTGAGTTTGTAAGATTTAAAACAAAGGAATAGAAATAATTTAGAAAAGTTTAATGGATAAAAAGCCTAGAATTACAATTTCATCAAAGACAAATTCAAGTGAGAAAAATCCTTTTCAACAAATAATAATTATGCAAATTGATTAACCGTGACACATAAATTCCTTTAATTCTCTTTCAAGATATTAAAGAACTTGCCCAATCAATTACAAGAGCTATATATCTATGCCAATGCAAAAAGAATGAGTAGATGAAGAACAAGTCACAATATGGTTATCTAAGGTAATTAGGTATATGTCAATTATGAATAAAATTGACTCATCAAAATTAATTCTAACGAGAGTTATTTCTTCATATGGTGATTATGCTTTATTGATTTATTTGTTCATGTTTTATGAAGAAATAAGATTTAACTCAAATAAATTGACTAAGAATCCATTGCAATCCTAGTATAAATAATTTAGCTACTTATCATCATCTCAAAATAAAAGATGAAAAGAGAGAATAAGAACTATGAGAGATGAGATGATATGTGATATGAGATTGTCTTGCAAACTACCCTATTTATAGATAACTAAGATACTAAACTAAACTAAGATCCTAAAACTAAACTAACTATTACAAAGAAGTATTTTCCTAATAAGAATAGGAAGTAGTTTTCCTCTTTGACTTTGTCTTCTAATCTCTTCTAGAATTTTAATTAAGCAACTTCCAATTCTTCTCCTTCTTGACTTTTAATTCCAACTAGAATCCTCCAAAAAGTCTCTTTCTTGAAGTAAGATTCTCCTTTCTCCTTAAATTCCAATTTTTCCCTTTTTCATAAAAATTCCTGGAATCAAAGAAATAAATATGGGAGTAAAAATATTCCATAAATTGGCATAAAATAGCTAGAATTATCAATAAATAATTCATTAAAAATCATATAAAATTAGTTATTTTATTACCTCATCAGTGTTCTATCCATCTTTATTCAAGATATGTACTTGCTTGTTGTATATTATCAAATGTAGTTCCATGAACATGGCAAAAGGACCTTTATGCATATGAGTAGTTGAGTTCAAAGTGATCCCTTATCTGAGACAACTTATGTCGTTTGCATCCATCTAGTTCCCATATCAATCATAGTGACAGTTTTTCATGAAATTTGCATTTTGTTCTTAATAGACAATTTATATCCACCTGCTATATCAAAGAAGTAAGCAAGTTCCCATATGACATTTCAAATAAAAGAATTGAAAGAAGTGATTGGACGTTTATTCAACATGATATTCTTTTTGTTGCAGCCCAAGAGCAGAAGAAAGAACATATTAGTTATACGAGTAATGAAAGGCTACAGACATGAAATTGGAAATTTCACTTTCCACTAGGCTAATTACTTAACTAAAATCTAATAAATTCGAGAAAAGAGAAGGGATAAAGAAGTGAAATTTGAATTTACGGGTTGATTATTCCCTCAAGCTTCATGGATGCATATCAGCCTACAAACAATGGCTGTTATAATTTCCAAGATGATATGATCTACCTATAATATACAGTTGTTATCTTAACAAAAGCAAACCATTTAAGGTTTTTTAGTAAGAGAATAAAGATGTAATTTCCATTTTAAATTTATTTACAGTCCAATTTATTCTCATTTAAGTAAGCTGATTCAGTACCCGTATGTTCTTGTTAATTTAATTAAGGCTCATTCTCCTTTCCCATCTAAAAGTAAAATAAACTAATAAAGCATGAAAAGTAGTTCCATACAGAGAGAGAAAGGAGATTTAGCCCCATTGCAGGAAAGTGGCAGAGTGTCAGAAATTCTAAGATCAAACCCTGAAAAAATAATGATTCACACTTAAACAATGCTTCCAGCTCCACCATTATCCTCTTTTACCCTCTGCCGATTGCTCCCGTAGTCTTAACCTACCAACTCTTTATGCCTACCCTTTTCCTTGCCTTCAGGTACCTTTTTTTAGTGTCTGTTCATTCATGTGTCTCTTTGTGAAATTTACTTGGTGGTATTTGGAACTGTTAGCCATGAAGAAAATGTTGAGGACGATTTCTGTGTTTTGATAATTAACCCATGATTTCTCTGCATTGGGATCGGTCGACTCAGATGAATTTACATGGCTGTTTGGAAGTATGACAAATGGATTGTGTTTTGACAATTTAGAGTTTGTTTCTGAACCTGTTTTTGCTGCTAAGATTTGAGCTTACAGAAAGTAGGTTGACAATTGGTTCTCCTATCACATGGTTGTACACTTGGTCTTTTGTGAATTAAGTAGTGTCTGCCTCTTGATGTTTCATATTAAAGATATTTTCTAAGTTTGTAAAATCTTTTGAGTTTCATTGTATTGGACGATGAGTATATGGTCTATGTATATTTGTTGTGCATAATATTTAGCAGCCTGTAATTTTATGTTGTCATTTGAGCTTGAAAAAAAGAATGTTTCTGGACTTCAGAGAAATGAAAATGCAAAAGTGGAAAAGATGAAGTCATATGCCTCTGCTGTTGTCATCTGTCAGGAGGTTTATTATCCTGTTATGGTTGCTTTAGAAATTTGCATCTTTATTGAGAAATTTGAGAGTAGGAGTGATGATTATATAGTTATACCTAAATCTTGATGGAGATTTGATGTGAATACTACAGAAGGTTGCTTAATTGATCCACGTGGTGGAATTAAACAGCCAAGGTTTGATGAATATATATGCACAAAGATATGCTTCTTTTTCTTGATGAATTTGTACTTTCAAATATTGAATAAAACTTAATGAAACCTTGTTTCTTGATCAGTTTTGCTTCTAAATGCATTTATTTTAGACTTTTACTGGTCTTGCTGTTTTCAGGTATCTGATATATCTAGCTGATGTGTCATTCTATTGTCATTTTCTTACCATTGAGCTCTGAAGTTGTGATTCAGTTTCTTGATGCAAATTTCATTGCTATAAGATGTGTAATTTGATTGTTGTTTCATTATAATAAAGCATTACATTCTCACAGAAAATTTGTGCCATGTGAATTTGCATTAACCATCTTTGTTTTCTGTGGCATGTTCTTGAGTTTCACTAGTCAAGGACCTAATACGTAAATGAAATTTCAGTGCAAATTATGGTTCAAGAAATGTTCACTGAACATTCTTGAGCAACTACATCTAGCTAGCTGGATATGTGAATTCAGTTGTGTAGTTTTAGACTACTTTCCATCACTTTATGTAAAACCCTAAACATGTGGAAATTTTAAACTGAAAATTAGGCCAACAAGAATGCTTATGCTATTATGTCTTTTGTAGTGTGATAATGGTTGGTTTGGAGTAGATTGCAGTATCCCATCTTTCCATTGCTTATGATGAAATGGCCCCAATGGCTTCGACCAGCCCAGGTCAACATTCCTGGTAACACAACTCAAAATGGAAATACTTTTCATCTAAATGCTTTATACTTTTGTCTATTGCAGGGGTGACATTTCAAATGTAGTGATTTTTGAGACTCTTACCTGTTAATTTATTGACTTTTCTCCTGTTTGTATATCTTGCAGGTTGCTGGGGCCTAAAAATTTTCTGCTAAAAGCATGGCCAAGCATCATCCTGATTTGATCATGTGCCGGAAGCAGCCAGGGATTGCAATTGGTCGTCTCTGTGAAAAATGTGATGGGAAGTGTGTAATATGTGATTCCTATGTGCGTCCTTGCACTCTTGTGCGAGTATGTGATGAATGTAACTATGGGTCTTTTCAAGGTCGGTGTGTCATTTGTGGAGGGGTTGGAATATCTGATGCATACTACTGTAAAGAGTGTACACAACAGGAGAAGGATCGAGATGGTTGTCCAAAGATTGTCAATCTTGGAAGTGCCAAAACGGATCTCTTCTATGAGCGTAAAAAATATGGTTTTAAGAAAAGATGAGGGCAAGATACTTTATTCTGTCTTTATGTGGTGCTCTAAATATATGGGCTACCAATCTAGTATCTATTGGCTTAGTCAGGAGAGTGAGAATTGAAAAATGATTGGTATTGCACCTTATTATTTGCTAAGTCTTCTCTTCCATAGCTAACCAATCTAGTACTGTTCTAGTGGTTGTGCTTTTCTAACTCTGTAATGCGCTGGACAGCACCATGAACCTTTTATGATGCTTGCTAATTCTTAATGGATATTGAATGTAACATTTCATAGCAGGAATTGTTTTCGAAACTCCTCTGTAGATAGTTTTCTTCCATTCCATGTGTCAATTTCAGTTTATAAATTGGACAGTGAGATATATATTTTCCTTGTAGCTGTGCTTGTTCCATCTGTTTGCTGCAATTTCGTTCTTGCTTCTCACTTGAAGAGAACTGGCTCTGGTCAAAGAAGAAGAAAGAATGGATGGTGTCTTCCACCTGCCCCTGCCCCTGCCCATGGATTGTGTTGTCTTGTCCTGAGATTTTGTTGATTAGCGTTAGAGATTTGTTTACGGATGATTGCTGCTTGTAGTAAATTCTACTTTTGACTTTTGTGGACCAGCTTTGAGCATAACCAATTGATTGCTGATTGCATCAGGTTGCATTGCATGGCGGCAAAGTCAACCTTGGGAGTAGTATTTGATCCTGGCTCTTGCTGTAGTATTTATACTCTTGATCATCTCACTGGAAGATTCATCACAGTGTTTGGCTCAAACGGGAAGCATTGGCGGTCGGTCATCCTTCGAATCTGGACTAAGAACATTGCTATGGCTTGAGAAGTCTGCAATTTCCAGGTCTCAATAAAATTATAATTGATGCACTATATTATCTGGTCATTACTCTTTTCAGTGTCTTTTCTTTTGGAATTAATTTCAATTTATTTTTTATATATAAAAGTAGGAAAAATGAATTAATTTTCATTAGAAGGGAGGATTAAGGACATTTTAGGAGTTTTTGTTTATCTCCATAATTGAAGTTGTAAAACTGAGGATGAAGAAGAAGAAAGGCATAGAGATAAGGTATAATAAAATTAAGTGAAGTGTTATTTTAGGTATTTGTTCAAATATTTACGTACAAAATATGTGTTAATTTAACAAAACATGATAAGAAAATATCCATTCTTACACCTATAATGGTGTGACAAATCAGTATTTACGTCACTTGGCTTGGGATGGTCAACTCCTATTTCACACACAACAATGCAGCGAGCGAAGGAAAATTACAAATTCTGGAGTGTGGGTGAAAGGCTCTAATGGTGATTGGTTTGGTATCTTACATGATATCATAGAACTAGAGTATCAAGGTGAACCACAAATGAATTTTATACTTTTCAAGTGTAAGTGACATTGAGAAGTGGAACTTGCACTACAAGAATCTCGCTCGCTTATATACGGCGGCGTATATGTTAAATATAATAGCCATATGACAAAATTTGGTCCGTTGCAAATCGACCGTAGCTAAAACAAAAAGAGGAAAAATCGATGTAAAAAATGCTGTCGTATTTATTTGATATCCAACGGCTGACCTTTGTCATCATAAAATGGTGTATAAGACTTTTTTTATGATGGAAGCCGTCATTTAAGTTGTTTCATAAAATAGCTCATAGCCGACACACATTAAGGCCTGTCGTGTTTAAATGTTTTTATACGACGGCCTAAAGCAGCAAATATAAAACCAAGATTATTTGTCATAGCTCCATAGCCATCCCCAAATTTACTATTATTTATTATATACGACAATTTGTTGGCGACATCTAAGGCCTGTGATATTTTACCACTGCTTCTGAGTCATCTTATACATAATCATCTATAACCGGTGGCTAGAGGGCTGTGGTATAAAATTGTTATATTCACTATGGTCTTTGAGCCACCATTTATATTTAATTAAAGAATAATTAAATTTTTCCATATTCAATCAATTATGATTTACAATCTTCATCCCAAAATAGACTTTGACAACATTTAAACAATAATGACTGTGGAAAGAATTTCATATGGAATGAATGTAATAATTTAAATATGAATTTTCTTCTTAAATATGTTCATTGTAGCAATGAATGGAACAAGCTGTAATAAGGCTTAGTTTCAAGTACAATAAGGTTCCATTCTAAAAGTTGGCCATTTTAAATTATACTACACATGACTGATGAAGCTGGCAGTCACAACCAAGTCCCTAATGGCCTCAAAGATAAACAAAATTATGTAGCAATAAATCCTTCAAATCCACAATTTCACATAACCTACAACAACCATAAGAAAGGCACCAACATTTTAGAACTTAGTTTTCTTTCAATTCCAAGAAGACTGAAAAGACACCAAAATAAATCATTGGTCCTAAGCAATGCAAACAAACATGAAAGTCACCAACTAAAATCTATTACATAGGCAAACTAAACTCAATTCTCATCATATGCAAAATTTCTCCCAATATAATTTTTATCAATGATCTACTACTATAGTATTCTTCATATACTTCATGACGTACTTTAAGGAGTTAGTCTTTAAATTCCCTTGCAAGATACAAAAATGAATACATTGTCATGTCTCTAATGACTGTGATACTAAATTTTGCATACGTATAAAGGATTCTTTATACTTACCATACTTCATTAGGTAATTGGAGAATAAAATCAATAGTCTACAATTTAACTTGATGAGCTGAAGTCGCAAGGCTCTAATGTTTCGTTTTGATATATTGAGTGTATCATATACTCAATTCCTCTACCAAACAAATAAGCACTTTGATTAGCTGCATAAATCAAGGAAAAGTTCAAGCATAAAGAACCATTAGATTTAGACATATGTAGGCTTGGTAGAACTCAATAAATATGAAGCAAAATCATATATTAAATATGTCATGTTCAAAGCATAAAAGTAAAGTCATCAAATCTATAAGCCATTTCAAGTCTGTAACTTCAATGCTTGTAGAGTCATTAAAGCTGACATTGAGCATGTATAAAAGTACCAAGCATAAAGCCATCAAGGCTCATAAAGAATAAAAAGAAAACAAGAAGAAAAAAACAACTTGCATATTATTAAAGCAGATCATCACCTGGTGAATGAAGATAGAGGGTGTCATTCCAACCATAGTATTCACCTGAATAACTAAAATCTGCATGGATCATCCATTCCATTGAGTAACCAGAAATAGGTAAAAAAAGACTAAATGGCTAGTATACACCTTAAAGAGAATCCACTGCATCATTAATGACTCACATGCCAATTTTGAACTCCTTCACTTTTCCTTCCTCGAAACTTACCATATGCATGACAAGTACACAGCTTAGTGAACAAGTGAAATAACACATAGAATCCACGGTTAGCACCAAAATTCTCATCAAGACAATGGAGAAGATATCAAAGTGTTGTAAATTTTTTAAAAATTTTATAAGAAAGGGGTCTTAATAAGACGATTTTAATATATTCAATGTTGTTACATTGACATTCATAAATTTCTGACAAAAAAGAAGCCACATTTGGATTAAAAAATAGGTGAAACAAATTGAACATAGGTAGAGTTACATTTCCTCTGAAATGTGAAATCACCCCATAGGATAAGCAGAGGAGTATTTGCTTCTTGGTCTTTGTAATTTGAGCTTAAGGAACTCCTAATTCAGAAAAATCAAAGGCAAATAATAAATGATGGAAAGAAGTACTCGGGATTAATTGTGTCGAGGATAGTGCTTGAACCCCGTTGGTATCAAAGCCAGAATGCAAAGTTCTGGTGTGCAAAATTTCATTTTGTAGTCAGGAAGAATTAGTAATTTTTAGATTCCAAGGGATGAGAGAGACTGACAAGGGAGAGAAAAGTCACAGTCATGGTAAACACTTCAAGTTCTAGTTCCAGTTCCCAGCTTGTAAATATTTCTAGTTCTTTATCTTTACCTAGAAGTTATTTACATTCTGTAAATATTTGATGTGATTCACTTGAATTATGGCTGGAATTTCAACATCCATCTATCCAAACCCAAGGTCACTCATAATCTGAA
>JAOXNR010053928.1:0-13371 GCA_028571225.1 Parsonsia alboflavescens | reverse complement strand
GTACTTCTCTTTTCCCCTATGGCGCCCTCCCTAGCTAAGCGGGTACTTCTCCGTTTCCTCTAACTCGCCACTCAAGGAATGGTACTTGCTCTCAACTCTGGTTGTTATAGAATCACTTATAACCGAGGATTACTATCAGGGTTCATAGACACTTTCAGGAATTCAAAAAGATTTCGGGACAGAGAAATGAAAGGCTTAGAACTCCATTGAAAGGAAAATACTTATCATATTATTGCTCGGAAAATATTTACAGTGGACACTCTTCAATACTATAGTAGACACTCTAAAAATTTAGAACTCTCGACTCAGTTGTTTCTCTATCTAGATACAACTCCGATTGACCTTCAATCGAACTCTCCTTTAACTGGGACAGATGCCGCGCCATTTTATAGATGATAATAGCCGACTTACAATTAAATGGACAATTACAATACGTAAAAGAAAATACAAGGAAACATGACACAACGAATACAAACACAATACAAAGTCTAAAAGGCAAGACACGAATGCAAAATGGAAGACATGCAATCCCTAGGGAAAGCTGGACAAGACACGTAACAAAAGTGTACATAAGATAAACAATATGTGAAGTTGAGCTGGCAACATGGCTGGGAAGACCGACCATTGCATGGCTGAGAGACTTCAACATTTATTCTTCCAAAGAAACGGACAAACAAGCTGCAAAGAAGAAACTTAAGGCTAAAGATATGGCTGCATCAGGTGGAGACGTGGCAGAACACTTCTTCACTGTGGACAGCTTCTATTCTTCTTCAAGAAAGGTGAAACGGCTGGCTGTGCTAGGAGACAAAACCTGAAGAGAACATTCAGCATTTACTGTTGGGGAGAACATGGTTGGGCATCCTTGCAGGCTGGGCATTCCTTGCATGGGAGACAGCATATTATTGTCTTGCACTCTGGATAAAACATGGAAATAACTTGAAGAAAGCTGGACGGAATAAATTCTGAATGCATGGCTTCTTGAAGCAAAACTTCTCAATAATAGAAAGCTTCCTTGGCAGAAAATGTTCTATCATGAGATGCTTGCTTCCTTGGCTGCTTATTGAAACTTGGACGAAACACTAAGGCTGGAAAAAATAGTAGAGATTCTTCATAAAATTCTGGTGGCAGAAAACTTCTACCTTCGGCTAACATTTTTGTTGAGGACGTTTATGGTGAGAATAACAGAAACTCATGTGACTTTTGACTGAGAGGAACAAGTAGGAATCTGAAATTTTTTGCTCCATTTGAACTGCTATGGTGCAGAAAATTCAGACTTAGGATGACAACTCCTTCTGGCCGAAACTTTCAAGATAGGACTGTTTGTGTTATTCTTTTCATTTGTCCTACCTTCGTGGCTGATCTTGGGCTGTTCTCAGTGACATATGACGTTGAGGATGTAGGACACTATTAGGGTTTCTTGTGGTTGGAGAAGTGGATGAGCACGGCTGACTTGTATGACTTTGGAACAAAGGACACCATTGATAATCTTTTGGAATATGAATATTCCAGTGCGACAGATATCCATCCCAAATAAAGTCTTCTTCTTGTTCAAAGATGTCCGCATAAGTTGTAGCTGGTGGTTGTAGGAGTACATTCTTAGTCTTCAAGTATTCAAAGAGATCATCATGAGCGCTAACCATGAATGACTGAGATAGTGACTCTCTTCATAATGTCCCTTTGTTGGTTCGTGGAGATGGCATGGGTTTGTAACAGCTTCGTTGAAATTCTGTATGCCTCGCCATAAGGTAATCCAAATGTACAATGTACACTTGGTATACCTTTGCTGGACTGCCTGGGAGATCCTGGCAGCAATCATCATACCAATCCTGAGCTGTTTGAAAGAGTGTGAGATAACGCCATAGCAATGTGTTGACAAAATGATCAGGATTAGCAAAGAACATCTTAAAACTATGAACTTCAATTTCTATAGGATAGTAACATAATATTGCAAGAGTCCATAGATATCTAAACCTGTCTTCAGAAATGACTTGTGCCCGGGGAAAGATAGTAATATTACTAAAAGGTTGATCTGGATCAAAGGACACATCTCGGAAGTAAAACTGTTCTTGATAGGTTAAGGCTTGATGCTTGAATACAATTTTCCTGGCATATTCTTTGACTTGATCGACGGTGTCACAATGGGCTAACTCGGGTGGATAGAAGTCCAGGATTGTGAGCAAAATGGGTATAGGAGGTAGGCTGTCAAAGAAAGGGTTAAATAAAGGTTTGTTTTCTGGTCTAGATATGAAGTCGTTTAGGATACTGGGTTCCATAGGGTTTTCTGGAAAAGAGAAGTCATCTGTCTGCATAGAAAATGTACTATCTACATCCAAATCTGCGATTCTGGGACCTGTGGGAGAACTGTAATCTAGAAAGGGTGACTGGCACATTTGTTTAAGGGTTTGGACGACTATGGTATGGTTGTGAGTCCAAGGTGGCGGTTTCTTCTTTAGAAGTTGTGACAGGAGGCTAACATATTTAGAAGAGTCGGGAAGGAAAGCTTTGATATATTTAATGATGTGGAGGAATTGTCGGATCTCTCTAATAGATAGGTTCTCATCTGGGAAAGAAGGAAAGGTTTCAACAAGGTGAGGACCTGGCTGGATTTTTCCGTCTGAGATTTTCATACCGAGATATTCAATCTCATGGAGGCCAATGGAACTTTTCTTTTCGGAGATCATGATACCCTGGGATTTGACGATGTCAAAGAACTGTTCTAACCGTGACAAATGGGCTTCATCGTCCTTTGAAAAAAGAAGGATATCATCAATGCGCCCTATGTTCAAAATCTGGAATCTCGATTTTCATGCCAAAATTCTAGAAAGAATCGTTTCGCCACAAACGGATTGTCATCTTCCTCCTCATCGTCACTCAATCTCCGATTCCACCCCTACCTTGGATTGAACATCCAACCATGCCTCTAGCAGTTGCTGCTCCAAGTCCTGAATCCGCTTCTTTGTTCTGCGTTTTCATTTTCAACTTCTTGTAGGCCTCGTTGACGAGGCTGTTTTCATCTTCAGAAACGACTCCCTATCCCCTTCCAGCACGACGCCATCCACAACCTGCACAAACCTGCTCAGCCATTGTCGAAAAGGATGACTAGCCAGAAGAAAAGATGAAAAATTGTGAAAAATCTCTAATTTTCGAAAAAACAATCAAAGTCGAAAATTATCAATTAATCAAAAGCTGCCCAAAAAATTGAAAAACGAGATATTTAAAACCCTAAACGAATCCTAAACCTAATTGGAACTTAAAAATAATGAAATTACAAAAATATCCCAAAAAACAATACATTACGAAAAGGTCACTAAAAACATAAAACGCTCGAATCTCCATCAAAATGACTCCGAATGGCTAAAAAAGGCCTTGCATCACGATATAGCAGTAATTTTTATTCGTTGGATCATTCCAAATCACCTAATCAAATTTAAACTCAATCCGAACTTTAACCAATTGCCTAGAGAATTGTGCCGGCATCGTATTGGGATATGACTTTTAAAGTTAGTACTTTTTACTGACGAAGAAATGACAAGTCAAGAAAAAAAAAAAAAGAGGAAAGAGGCACGTGTGTACTGCCTTCTGTAGTGAATACGAATCAATCAATGGCTACGTTCCTGTTCAATGCATCTTCTTCTTTATCTCTCAGATTCACAACCTCCGGTGACAGGGCCAACTCTTTTTCAGACCATCTCCTTCGCCGGAATATTCTGTTATCTCTTATTTGTCCTACTCCTCGTCATTCTCTCTTTTTTTATTGTCAGGTCATTCCTTTCTCTCTCAGATTTGACATGTTTTCTACCATATCTGCCTCCTCGCTAAACCTAGACAAGTGGTTGATTTGTTGGAACTTGTTTGATTTTTATTTTTTGGATACAAAATATTTTAGAAGAGCTTAGTGTTGACATGCCTACTAATCCTACTGTGTACAATCCATCAATGACAACCTTGGGTGTAGCTATATATGCTAAAATGAAATATCGTGTAATTGACAATTACTTCTTGTCAGATCAAGTTCCAAGCAACAAACAACAAGACCCACATGTAGCTTGTGGAGATCACATGCCAACTTTCTCACCAAGCCATTATCGAGCTAAATTTGCTGATTTTCCCAAAATCCATTATCGAAAACATTATTTCAACATCATCTTTCCAAGATCGATGATGGGAAAGGAGGCGTAATGAAGACCCCTTGTAGTATATCATCTTTATCTTTGTCTCTATCACTTCTTCTTATCTGCACGGATATAATTTTATCTTATGTTATGGTTTGAAAATTTAAAATCTATTACAATGGAAAGTAAAATAGAAATCAATGCAGGAAATTCATATTAGGAAATACCTCTGATTGTCAAACAACTATGAATCTAAATCTATTACTTTGGAAAGTTACAACAATGTGGCTTTTGTTACTATCAGACTCAAACCCACCTATAAGTGTACAATTACCTCATCACTACTTGATGAAAGCAAAACACAACAGCTTATTACTTCTATCCAAGTTTGTCAGTCCCTCTGATACCTTTACAGCAGGCTAGAGTTTGTATCCAACTCTATCATTTTACACATGAACAATTGTTTATCTCATTTTGGTTACCCAGAATTACGAAGAAACAATCTTCTTATATATATTTCTTGAGTATCCAAAATTAGCAATCTTATCATGATCATCTTGATAAACCACCAAGAAACACTCAAACGACAAGGATAAGAATTAGTATAAGTCAAATACTACATAGTTTAACTTATATAAATAAACATATATATATATATATATTTATATATATGCGAAGAAAATGTCATGAAGTATGTTATTAAATCTTTAATGATCAACTAGATTTTTTTTTAAAAAAAAAAAATTAAATTTGATTCAATACTTTTAAAGTTTACTTTATCCTTTAATGTATAATATATATATATATATATATATATATATATAAAATAATTTTTTTACTGAAGCATTTTTTTTTAAAATAAAAATAAATGCTGACCGTTAACTTTGACAGTTACGTACTTAACTATATACTCTATAGCATTATCTTATTGGAGTGCATAGTTAAGTTTTTAACAATTAAAGTAAGTGGTCAACTATCCTTTTTTTTTTAATAAATAAATAAATTTAATCAAATACTCCCAAAGTTTAGTTTATTCTTTTAGGGTATAATATATAAAATATATTTTTAAAAAATATTTTATTTTCTTAAATCTTGTCCATTAACTTTAACAGTTAAAAGATTTAATTGTACATTCTATATGAAGTGCAATAGGGTAATGCTATGGAATGCACAGTTAAATCTTTAATAGTCAAAGTTAGTAGTCAACTATTTTTTTTTTTTTTAATAAATAAATAAATTTAATCCAATACTCATATGGTTTAGTTTATCCCTTTATGTTGTAATATTTAAAATATATTTTAAGAAAAATATATCTTTATTAAAGATTTTATTTTCTTAAATCTTGATCATTAACTTTAACCGTTAGAGACTTAACTATACATTTTATATGGAGTGCACTAGTGCATTCCATAACATTACCTTGTGTGTATTGAGTGCATTTGTGCACTTTTGATAGAGTGTACATTTAAGTCTCTAACGATCAACATTTGAGTTTATTTTTTAAAAATAAAATATTCAATAAAATTTATTTTTTGTAAATATATTTTACATATTATACCTTGAAAAAATAAATTAAACCCTAGAGGTATTGGATCAAATTTATTATTTTTTTAAATAAAAAAAGGTTAACCGTTAAAGATTTAACCTTGCATTCCATATCATTTTCATATATATAGGGAAGTGTTGGAGTTTGCACCGAATCTCCAATTATGGATTATTCTGTTAAGTCTCTAATGGTTAAGGTCAACTATCTTTTTCTTTTCTTAAGAAAAAATTTTGTAAATGCATTTTTATAAATTAAATCCTAATGAAATAAATTAAACCTCAGAAATACTTAATCAAATTCTATTTCAAATTTTTTTTAAAAAAAAAAGTTGATCTCCAGTTGACCCACAACTAAAGAAAGACTTATCAATCCCTTCTTAGTCCGATACGAGACCTACCTCATTCCCTTTCGCTTACGCTTTAACCTCTCCTTCAGTTGTTGCCTCTTCTCAAGCAGCTTCTTCTACTGCTTCAGGACGTGTAGCTATATGGTTCTTGGGGTTGTTCCTTTCAAATAAACGCCTCTTAAGAGAAAGACCTCTTATGGCTCTTCCTTGGTCCGTAGCTCTTTTTCGTTTCGTGGTTCGGCAAGCCGTGGTTACCGTTACCCGCCTTTCGAAAATGCGTTCTACGCTACGGCTACTGGTCTTCCTGCTTTGCTTAAAGACGCAACATAAACATTCCATAATTTAAACTTTGCTACTCAAAAAGTATTTTCCTATATATATCTGTTAGGTCAAATATCATTGTTTTTCAGAAAAAGTAAAATTAAAAATTATTTTTAAATGTATATTAGGAAAATTATCCTTATTTCTAGGAGCACTCTCTTCTCTCACTAGAATTCAGCTTTTTGCTCAAACTCTGCATGGCGGCTGCTAAGCCGTTGGAGGATCAACCTCCGGCTAGCACCATTGTATGGGAGGAGGAAAACCTTTTCCTCCCTCTTCTCCGATCCAGCACGATCACAAACAATCAAAAAAATCAATTCTTGACGTCGCACACTTGGCGGCTCCTTTCCTACTATTCCTTATTGGCAACTTCACCCATGGGAAGCCCTCCATGGAAACTCTGCTGAAAGACTTCCACACAATCAGGTTGAAGGGCAGCTTTAAACTTGGATGACTTGATGTTAGGCACATTTTAATCCAATTGACGCAAGGGGAAGACTTTGACCGGTTGTGGCTGGAAAGAATCTAGACTCTCCCGGCGTCCGTATGCTCCTATTTAAGTGGTCACCAGATTTCCACATCTCAGCAGAACCCTCGATCATGGCAACATGGCTCTCTCTCCCTCGACTACCAGTGTATTTGTTTAGTAAGAAGATTCTGTTCTCAATAGCATCAGTGATCAGACCCCCCTTGCAACTAGATGAAGCTATTGCCTCTATCACTCGTCCAAGCGTTGCTCGGGTTTCTGTAGAGGTAAATCTTTAGAAGGAACTGCCGACACGAGTTTTGGCAACCCGTCATAATTTAAGACATGCCAGAATATTGCCGCACATGCAGAAAAATTGGACATCAATCTGTGAATTTTCGATTGAATCAGAAGAAGCAACCCGAAGATCCTGCAAAGAAGAAGGAACCCCTCAAACCTCTACACTGCGAGAAGCCCCAAAGCATGCTTCTGATATTCCAGAAAGCTTGAAGAAACAATGGAATGATGAATTTGAATATCAGATAGTGCGAATCGCAGCATAGGTTGATGATGATCAAGAGCGTGGGGATGGTACTGTGTCTGCTAAAATGGAAGCTACTGTTGTGCCGGAAACTGTGACGGATGAACTGCAGGCTGACCAATTTATTGGCTGTACGAATAAGAAAGATGAGACTTCAGCCATAGAGGATTCCCAGGATTTCGAAGGTCCAGTTAATGAACATGTACTGAAACCGCAACACGGTGAGACAACTGCAACATTACTGGCATTAATTCAAGCAGACCCACCTTTGGAATCCACTGGTACACATGCAGACTTGGAAGATTAGAATACCTCTGCTACAATTGAAATCACGAGGTTGGAGATAGTAGTACATGGTTCAACAGCAGATCAAATTACTTCCATCTCCGCTCCCAGCTCTCCCTTTGCCACTCGCACGATCCAGAAAGCCTCAGGAGTTGAAACTAGGGCTCAAGTGAAAAAACCATGGTTTTCAGAATTGGACCTTACCGGTCGATGCAACCAGGAATCGAATGGGTCTCCGCTGTGGTTACATCTCGAAACCGCCTTTGATAGAAACCGGCCTGATGCTATCATACCTGCTGTTTTATCAAAAACCGGACATTGAACTGGATCGGCTTGGATTTTCTAAGTTGGAAAAAAAAGGCTTTTTAACAAAAAAAGATTGAGAGGAGGCTCGAAATCATACCGACGGAATGATTTAATTACGTCCAACCACACCGAAGGATTAATGTAAACTCTCCCGTTCAATTGTTAATGTAGTAGTTAAATATCCGAAAAACCAAATTTTAAAATTAATAACTAACATATTTTGAACATCCAAAATTTTATAAACGAACATTTAGTTAAACTTTTTATTGTGATAATGATTCTCGAAGAATTTTCGTATCATATTAATACATGAGAAAATCAATTAAAATTTCTAGTCAAACTAAATATTACTCCCCTCTACTAAATGTAAGTCAAGGTAACTTTTTTCCCTTCTAAAATGCCTTCTAATCATCAATTAAAAAAAAATGAAACACCATTTCAATATATCATTAGAAGTATAGTATAGAAAAGCACCTCCAAATACCTAATTAACTAACTAACAACAATGATTTATAATTAGTGACGAGAAAAGTTAATTAAAATGAATTATATTTAGTTACGAAGGAAGTAACTCTTTTTATTTTATTTTTCTAAAAAGTATATTATATATAATGGTATTTTTCATACAAGTTTAAAATTAATTTTCTTATTGTTATAAAAAATTTATACTATATTTTCTACATATTCAAAATAAATAGAAAAAATCAAAAACCCGGTTGAACTCGATCCGATCGGTCCGACCTTAACCCCTCCATCAATCTGGCTCGTTGTCCCATCCGATTTTTAAAAGCATTGGAAAATTTACTTCAAGGTGCCAAACCATCCACTTCCAGTTAATATGACAAACGGCCTTATTTGGAATGTCCGAGGTATTGGACATGTAAATTCAATTGCAAATTGAGAAGCTTAAAAATTGAGAGGAAACTATCGTTTGTCGTGATTTTGGATCCTATGGTTTCCAGAGATAAATTGTTGATAATTATTAGACAATTATGTTTTGATCATGGATTTTCCAATAGAAATAATAAAATTTGGGTGCTTTGGAGTGATGAATTTGATCCTGCTGTGGTGCATGATGAAGAATAGTTGGTGACTTGGAGTACCTTCTTTTTATTGCATGTGCAGGGGTTTTTCTCTTTTGCAAATGCTAAGTGTACGCATATTGAACGTAGAGTTTTGTGGCAATCTTTGATAACATTGTCTTCTGAATTATAGGGGCATTGGTTAGTGGGAGGGGACTTCAATGTGATTAGGTCGGTGGAAAATTTGTTGGGTGTAACTTCCCCTACTTTGCCTATGGAAGAATTTAATCTTGCATGCGAAGTAGTAGGGCTGATGGATCCAAATACACATGGTATGAATAACCTTTCCCCCCAACATGGAAGCAATTAGACGGGGTTCTGGTGAATGCTACTTGGTTAAGCCATATCCATCAAACATCTCGGGAGCATTTCAATCGAACAGTTTCAGACCACTGCCTGTTATTTATTTCCTTGAAGCTGTCTTCTGATAATAAGCCAAGGATATTCAGGTTTCAGGATATGTGGATGTTTCATAATTCTTTTAAGGAGGTGGTTCAAGGTGCATGGTCAGAAGAGATTCATGGTAATGGGATGCAAGTTTAGGCGCAAAATTGAAAAAGCTCAAGGGTGTACTAAAGATTTGGAATAAAACTACATTTGGTAATGTGCACGGGCATGTCCAGGAGGCAGAGAATAAGCTGAATGAATTGGAAAGTGTTTTCCGACAACACCATACGGAGGAGAATAGGGCATCTTTACATTAAGCTAAGGCAAATTTAAACTTTCATCTTAAATGTGAAGCTACCTTTCGGAAGCAACGCTCCAGGGTTAAATGGTTGTCAAAAGGTGATGCAAACGAGGAGTATTTCATGAATGTTTGGCACCCAAGAGTTACGAGGATGCATATACAGAAAATACAAGATGAAAATGGCCAATGGCTCAGCAGCAGTTCGGACATTGCGAATGAGGCTGTCAAATTTTTTACTGTCCTTTTAAAGGATCCATCGGGTTGTACGCAGGCTCCCTCAGAGATATTAAAAGATATTCCGAAATTGATTATAGTTGATGATAACAAAATGCTTGATATCCTTTCAAGTACCGAAGAAGTAAAGGAGACTGTCAATTTGGTGGATGGTAAGAGTGCTCCAAGAGTTGATGGGTTCCCTGGTTCTTTCTACTCTAATTGTTGGGACATTATTGCGAAAGATGTGGTTGCTGCTATTCAGGTCTTTTGGGGGGGGGGGGGGGTGAAGATGTTACTGCTACTCAGGTGATCCTTATTCCTAAAATTGATAATCCAAAGGTGTTTGTTGACTTTTGCCCTATAAGTCTTTGTAATTTCTTCTCAAAAATAATGGGGAAAAGTCTCTCTTTGTGAAAAGTCAACATCACTAATAGCATTCTATAATCATTCAAATGAGTGAAACCTTTGAATGAATGTTGCAGAGGTGGTAATTTAATTATTAAATTAGATATGATAAAGGCATTTGATAGGGTGTCTTGGCCTTTTCTTAGGTCACTTTTGCAAAAGTATGGCTTCAGTGACCATATCATATGGAATAGTCTGGCTTACAAGTAGTTTTCTATAACCATAAACGACAGTCTTTGAGGTTTTTTCGAGTCTATTGGGGGAGTTCGAGAAGGAGACTGACACAAAATGGAATTATGGTCGGACGTTCACACTTCTTCGATAATCAGATTTCATTTGAAAGTTGTTATAGGTAGAAGAAATTTATGAACAAAGTCAACAATTTTCTTGAAGAAACTCGGAAAAATAAAAATCTCTATTGATTCTTGTCAAAACAAAGTCCGTCAAAAATTCCAAAAAGAAAAGTATTTAAACCTATGGCTGTCACCTCCAGCAAATTACAAAAATAACCCTAGTAAAATAAAAGATTGAAACAAAAAGGTCCAAAAGTCTATCTAGACAATCCCGAATGGCCGAAAAATATTTCTTTGGTCTGTTTCTAGTTGCCCAGTCAAGTTTCGACTTATTCCAAGACAGTAGTTTTGGCCTACAACCCGATCAAGCCCGTTTTCCTTGCAATCGTTTGGACCTGCTTTGAACCCTAGTGTGGGTTTGGCTGGTGTAACTTGCTGCTCCAAACTGTCCCATTCCCCTTGGACATCCTCATCAACTGAAACATCCGGAGTTCCACCCATGAGCTCTGCATCAGAGACCCATTGTCGCTACTCTTTTTATAATTGCAGTAGAGGTTTTACCACAAGGCCTTGATAGAATGTTGTGTGATAGTACTTTATCTGAATTTGTTACTAAACAAAGAGGGTTGCTTATCTCCCACCTAAGTTTTGCAGATGATTTGATTATTTTTACAATTGCATTAAAAAGAAACATGAAAAATTTGGTGCATTTCTTGGAATTTTATGAAGATGTCTTTGGCCAAAAAATTAATTTTCATAAAATTGCATTTTATTCTCCTTTCCTTTTAATTCTCTGCCTCAACGAAATTCTATGATTCTGCGGATGACTGGCTTTGTTTACAATTAGATACCTATAATTTATTTGGGATGCCCCATCTTTGCTGAAGATCCAATGTGGTATATTATGGTGGTTTAATTTAAAAACTAGTTGTTAGAATTTCTGGTTTGAAGGGAAATGGTTGTCTATGGAAAGAAGGCTGGTTTTGATTAAACATGTTCTCAATTCCATTATGCTATATTTATTAGCTTGTACAGAGCCGCCACAGCGAGTGTTGTCTCATATAGAGCAACAATTCTCAATTTTTTTATTGGGATAACATGAGGATGGTAAGAGACAACAGTGGTGCATATGGGATAGTCTTTGTCATACGGTGGATTAGGGAGGTCTAGAACTGCACTCGTTTTCAAATTATATTCAAGCTTTCTCTTATAAGATGTGGTGGCGATTTAGGAATTCTTCTTGTTTATGGGTAGCTTATCTGAGGTTCAAATATAAGTACAAGTTGGGGACTCAATTGACAACTTCGAGTTCTTCCATTTGGAGAAGCATGGTTTCAATTTCTGAAGAGGTTGAGGAACATATTCTTTCTGGTTTGAGTATTTGATGCAAGTGGATGTGGTTGGTTGAGGAATACGAAATTCAGGAAGAAATCTGAACAGTAATTGGTGAATAGATTCGATGAACAGTAACTTAAACTTTGGATTATCTGTCAAAATTTGGGGCTTTTCGATAATCTAACTTCTGAACTCGTCAGAGGTCAAGACTACGAAAATAGAATTCTTCTCCTATAATCAAACTTCAATATAAAGTAGTTAAAGGACGAAGAAAGAAAGAAAAACACCTTGAGTTCACAAGGAAAGAGATAAAACTGTGAAAATATTATTGATAATAGATTCTCCTCTTTAACTCTTAGGCATTCATCTTTATTTATAATGGTAGAAGTTTTATGTTCCTAATCGGATCAGGAAATAGAATCTAAGTAAACTACTAATGACTAAGTTATGTATTCCTAATCTGATTAGGAAATAAAAATTAGGAAGAAAATAAATAAATAAATAAAAATAAGTTTCTAAAATGCCCAAAAGTCCTTCCAGATGACCTCAGATGGCTGAAAAATGGCTTACAATTCGACCCGTCAAAATTTGGGTCCATTCTGACGCTTTCGCAACTTTTCAGTTCTTACGATTCGACCCCAGAAACTTTTCCGATCACCTCCGATTGCTTTGAAACTTCTCCTGCAGCCTCTTGGACCTGCATGGGCCCTCTTGAATCTCTTCGTGGGCCAGCTCTGCGTCAGGCTCCCCCTCTTCAGAAGAGTTTGTCCTCAAACTCGGATTGTCCCCATGAAAATGGGTTAGATGTTGTACGTTGAAAACATTAGAAATGCAGAGATCATCCAAAAGCTCAAGCCGATAAGCATTGGTTCCCAGCTTCTCCAAAACTTGACAGGGGCCAATCTTCTGGTCTTTAAGTTTGTGATAGGTACCCAATGGAAATCGCTCCTTGGTCAATATCACCCACACGAGATCCCCTACCTCGAATTGAACATCTCGTCGAGCCTGGTCTTCTTCTTCTTTGTAACGTGAATAACTGCCCTCCAAGTTGGACTTCACCGCAGCGTGGACGGCCTGCAAATCCACAATGCGTTCCTCTACATTCTTAGAAGCCGTCCCATCAGCGGGCAGTGCTAAGTCGATCGGACTCCTAGGATTCCAGCATACACAATCTAAAAATGAGAGTATTGAGTAGATCTGTTGACTGAACAATTAAATTCAAACTCAATCTTGGGAAGGAGAGAATCCCAAGTGCCGTAAGTCTTGATTTGAGCTCGCAGCATATTACCTAAATATCTGTTCACAACTTCAGTTTGCCCATCTGTCTGAGGATGATATGGACAACTAAATTGCAAAGTCGTCCCCAATCTCTTCCAAAGTTCTCGCCAAAAATGACTCATGAATTTGGTATCCCTATCAGACAAAATAG
>JAOXNR010053927.1:0-13373 GCA_028571225.1 Parsonsia alboflavescens | reverse complement strand
TCAAATATGGGTTTTTTACTTTCTTGAAAAGATATTTTGAAGGTAGAAACATAATTAAATGAGGCTAATATCAAAGAAAATTAGAATGATAAAAATCATTCTCAATATAGGCTCAAAATTGGACCAAAGATATAATGAACAAGGTAGACATGGAAAAGGCTGAAACGGATCAAAGAAGACCTTATGTCATCCTCGAGTTAACCAAAATCATGAATTTCGCCTCAAACATGTAAGAAAAAAAGTTATAATGTGTAACAGTGGCCAAAAATGCTCTATCATACCATAGTAAACTCAAAACAAAAACATTTTAAAAGAGATATTTATAAAAATAGTTTGATAGTCATGTCAAATAAACTAAGCATTGATGTCTTCACTTATAATGAAAACCTCATGATTTTTCAAAAAAGAAGGGGTAGAAATTTGAAAAAATTGTAAAAATTCGAGTCAAGAAATTTTAATTCTTGAAACTACTCGTCATGCTCAACTTAATCATACTTGCATATATCATAGGCTAAGAAACATTAAGATATAAGACAAAAAAAACTAACAACATAATACAAACAAACATTAAAAACATCACATCCCCACACATGAAGGGTTGCATTGTCCTCAATGTAACAAAACAAAACAAAGATATATACACATAATAAAACAGAAAAACAAATGAAAAAGAGACGAAGTCACTAGTTTTGAAGGTCATGAAGAATTTCCTCATAATAATCCAAACGAGAAGTGATTTCTTGTTTAAAGGCAATGAATTCTTCATACTGTCCTCTCCTACTACATTTACGTAATTCTAGCTTTTCAATAGCAGAATGAGAGACATCAAAAGCTTCAAAAACATGGATTGGTAAACAAGGATAACAGTTAACAAGAAACTTCAATACCAATCCAATAATTACAACCCAACAATCAACAATGAATAATTAACTTCAAGAAGAATTCATGAATGACAACCCACAAATATGAATTTTCAATATCAATATCAAATAATGTAACAATTGAAATTCATGAATCAACAACCTCGAGCATATATGCAAATAAGAAACCTTCCCACACTTATGTTAATAAGTGTTTGAAATCACATTTATATTTACAAATCCAAATCAATTTCAACTTCTCAACCCTAGATCCCCAATTTCAATTTGAAAAAATTACCCAAGGAAAACTAGAGAAAAAGGTGAAGAAATACAATATCAATGATCCTTGAGTGATTACCGGTGTCGGATGATGATGACGGATTTGAGTCATCAGTGAAATTGACGAGGCGATGGTGCTTTGAGTTTGAAGAGATTAATTTGATTTTTGAAGACGAGAAGGAGGAATTTTGGTTGTGGACGGGATGGGCTCGTATTTAGAAGGAAGAATGGAGAATATCAATGGGGAAAAGGGAAAATTTTTGCAAGAAGATTTGAGACTTTTGGAAGGAGAACTGTCGGTTGGAGAAAGAAACGAGATCAAAGAAGGAAAATTGGAGAGAAGGAAAGAAAGAGAAAAAATAGTGGGGGTTTTGAGATTTTTTTAAAAAAAATTAAGAAAGTACCTGGAGATCAACGCTGGTAGAGAGAGTCGGTGAATCTTTGCTTGCACCGATGAAATTGAGACAACTTTGAAGTTTTTCCAAAGAAGTATTGACGAGGGGACCAGTTTGGTCACCTGCACCTATGAGACGAACCGGTGAAAGTTGAGTTTCAAGAATTCGACTGGTGCATCAACGTGTAATTCCTCTGACGCGGTTAATTTGCTTCGAACTGGGTGTGGTTTCTAGAGAATTACTGGCGCTATGACCGGCATTGCCATAGGCACTGATGAATCACCGATGTCATTGCCTTCTTGTCCAGGGAATTACCAGTTCAGTGACTAGTTGCGTTGAAGAATTTTTTTTTTTTTTTTTAAACCCAAACTCATCTTTTTTCGTTTCTTGTGAATCAAAGAAGAAAAACTTGATTAATTAATGAAAAAGAAATATAAAATTAAATACTTACCTCTAGTCGCCTCCCAAGAAGCAACTGTGTTTAATGTAGTTGGCTCTACCTCATTTTAGCTCAAGTGATGTCTTTAAATTCTTTGTGCCCAAGTTGAAGTCCTAATGATTCAAACTGTGTTGATTTCCTAAAAATATCTTTAAAGTCCTCATTGATATTGTCATTATTGGCAATAGCTTCCAAAGAATTCATAGGGTGAATATTCTCAAAAGATTCATAGATAACCTTATCCGAAGAATTAACATAACAACAACTTTCATAGTTATCATGTTGTTTCAAAGAAGATTAGATATCAAAGATTACCTGTTGATCATTCACCCTCATAGTCAACTCACCTACTTGAACATCAATTAACATTCTTCCAGTAGCTAAGAAAGGTCTTCCCAAAATTATTGGGACATCTTTATCCTCCTCCATGTCAAGAATAATGAAATTTGCAAGGAAAATAAGCTTATCTACCTCGATGAGAATGTCTTCAATCAATCCTCTTGGATAATTCAATGTTCGATCTGCCATTTGTAGAGTGATTGATGTAGGCTTGATTTCTCCCAAACCTATCTTCTTAGCAATAGACAAAGGCATGACGTTAATGCTTGCACCTAAATCACAAAGAGCTCTACTACAAAATTGAGAACCATAGCAACAAGAATATTGAAACTCCCTAGGTCCTTAAGCTTAGGTGGAAGCTTCCTTCGAATGATTGCACTACATTCCTCCGTAAGTGCCACTATTTCATAATCTCATAGCCTTCTCCTTTCGAAGAGAATGTCTTTCATGAACTTTGCATAGCTAGGCATCTGTTCCAAAGCTTCTACAAAAGGAATGTTAATTGAAAGTTTCTTAAATACCTGCAGAAACTTCTCAAATTGGTTGCCCTTCTTTTGCTTTTGTGGCCTTTGAGGGAATGGTGGAGGTGGATATTTGGGGATTTAGCTTTTCCTTTGATGATTTTTCAGCAATTGGCTTATTTTCAACTTCTTCCTCAACTTGAAGTTGTCCTTTTTTATCCATAGATGCATCATTATCTTTTAACTCTAGATCTACACTTGGAATTGTTTTACCTGTCCTCAAAGTAATAGCATTACAACTAGACGCAAGTTGAGTATCTGAAGGAAGATTACTTGGAGTTTTGTTTTGCATTGTTTGAACAAGATGACCCATTTGTTGTTCTGGAGCCTTCAAGTGTGCCTCAGATGATACCATATATTATATTGTAACACATCCTCCATACCTGTCTTCTTTGCCACCAGTTGTTCTTATACTTATGGCTATTGTCTTTGGAATCCTGGAGGGGCATCCTGTTTTGGTTGAAAAGAATTATTGAATTGTTTCTTCAAGAAAAATTGTAATGATTTCGCCAACCAAGATTATGTGTTAGAATAAGGATTATTTTGCCTATTTTTCACAAAATTTACTTCTTCAGAATTATTGGGATATTGGAAGCTATTGTAAAGATTACAATATATTTCACAAATAGCTAAAATATGAAAAAGGTTAGAAGAACATGAAGGGCTACTTTTTCCTTTTGCCACTTCCTTTTGCAGTGCTAGTAATTCAGCTGCTATCTTAGTAACCGCATCAACTTCCGAAATACTTGTAGTTCGGGTTGAGCTTTCATTTGTGTGCCATAATTGGTCTCCTGAAGCTGTATTTTCAATGATCTTCAATGCATCCTTAGTATCCTTAAACAATATGTTCCCATTGGCAGCTGCATTAAGCATCTTCTATTTGAGTTAGACCTTTAAAGAAACTTTCCAATTGCAACCATTTGGGGAATCTGATGATGAGGACACTTTTTCAGCATTCCCAAGCCTCATACAAAGATTCCTGCAATTGTTGCTTAAAATTTTGGATTTCGTTTCTTAATTGAGCAGTTTTAGCAGGTGGGAAAAACTTAGCCAAAAACAAATTCATCAGTTCATCCCAAGGAGTAATAGATTCATCAGGTAAACCATCTAGCCAACCTGTAGCCTTACCAGCGAATGAAAAAGGAAAGAGACGTAACCTGATAGCATCAAAGGACACATAGCTGAATTTGAATGTCTCTATCAACTTCATGAAAGTTTTGACATGCTTTGTAGGATCCTCCTTATCACCACCATAGAATTGATGGTTCTCCATCACCTGGATCATTGCAGGCTTGATTTCAAAGTTGTCGGTTGCCGTGGTTGGTGCACTGATGCTCAACTTCAAGGAATCAAAGTGTGATGTGGTATAATCCAAGATATCTTTATTTTCGTTTCCTTGGTCAGCCATGTTGTCTTCTTCATTTTTGGTATACTTTTTAAGTTTTCTTAGAGTTTAGTTGATCTCAAATCTAAAGGTAGTAATTCTAATTTTTGACTTCGAAATGCATACTTATCTAAGATATTTTGAAAAATAAAGAAAAAGAAGAATTAGAAAAGATTTGATCTTGGAATAGTATTGAAACGTCAATGTTAGCATCTATTTAAATAAAAACTCCCCAATAATGGTGCCAAAAAACTTGTTAGCCAATTTTACACATGCAAGTATACATATCATTAACAATTAATAAAGTGATCAAACAAGTATCACCCCACAGAGTGTTATCAATAGAAACAAATACCAATAACTAACAAGCAACTTTCTTCCAAGTCAAAGGAATCAAAATGGTCGAGTTTTTGAGAATTAAAACAAAGCAATAGAAATATTAGAAACGATTAATGGATAACAAGCCCAAAATTACAGTTTCATCAAAGACAAAATCAAGTGAGAAAAATCTGTTTCAACATATAGTACTTATGCAAATTGATTAAACACACCTAAATTCCTTTAATTCTATTTCACACAACTAAAGAACTTACCGAAGTAATTAGAAAAGCTATATGTCTATGCCAATGCAAAAAGAAAAAGTAGATAAAGAACAAGTCACAATATTTTTATCCAAGGTAATTATGTATGTACCTATCCTAATTACGAATAAAATTAATTCATCACAAGTTAATTCTAACAATAGTTATTTGTTCATAAACCTTAAAACTAAAAGTTCTTTTTCAATTCTTGAAGGTTCTATCAAATAAAAAGGAGAGAATGGCCCAATTAGTACTTTAACTTTGGCCTAAAGTAAATTCTAATAACTAATGATTAATTTCTGTCAATTGAATACCTGAACAATTTATGGGCTATAAAATAAATACTTCCGGAAACATTGACACTTAAATCCGACAACAACATCACGTACCAAGGACATGACTCCGACTAGTGGGGGCAATTTTTTTTTTTTTCTTTCTTCTTCTTCTGGTTCCCCTTCTCTACTACCCTGTTAAGATATCGCATTCTCCAAGCTCACACCCAGCTGACCCGCGTCACCTACCGACGGCCAACCTGTTTCCGCTACGACTATATCCACGTCTTCGTACCCCAACTTCTTCATCGCCGTGTAGACACTGTCTATTTGGGCATCGAACATGTTGGTATAATTAAATCCCATACCGTTGTCGAAAATGCCGGGATTTATCTTGAAATGAGCGTATTCCAATGTTCTATAATTGAACCCAAAAAAGGGGTACGGGCATACCATGAACGGCAATCCCGTTTGGTGATGGAACTCCAACATCGGGGCAAAAATGACCCGATCATACTCGGGTTTGACCCGAGTCGAACTGGGCTGCTCTGGTGACGAGACCTTAATATTGACAATTCCATTAGATTTCAGAGCAGAGTGGATTGAATTCATGGCAGGACCAAGGTGGGCTATGAGGTTTTTGTCGCCACGATAATGGACTTCGTTGCCAACACATATTTTGTTAATTTTGGTGAGAAGATAAAAGGGCAGGACATGGTTGGCAAACCAGGCCTGAGCAGCATCCTGGTTCCAGATTGCTAGGATATCACCATTAGCAACGGAGATGATGAGGGAGAATAGTCAGGAGTAGAGAAGGAGAACAAGAAGAAGAAGAAAGAAAAAAAAAAGGAATTTTTTTTGAATGGATTATTTTGTCACTAGTCGGAGCAATGTGCTTGGCACGTGATCTTGTTGTCGGATTTAAGTGTCAAAATAGTCGAAAGTACTTATTTGGCAGTCCATAAATTGTTCAGATATTCAATTGGTAGAAATTAATCATTAGTTACTAATGTTTATTTTGAGCCTAAGTTAAGGTACTATCTAGGCCATTCTCCCAATAAAAAGATGGCCAATTTTCTTAACAAATAAAATCTAAACAAATAAATCAATAAAACATAATCACCATATGAAGAAATAAGATTTAACTCAAATAAATTGACTAAGAATCTATTGCAATCCTAGAATAAATAACTTTACTATTCATCATCATCTCAAAACAATACAAGATAAAAGATTGAACATTGAATCTAAAAAGAGAGAATAAGAATTACAGATGAGATGATCTTGATTGTCTAAAAAACTAAAGAAGTATTTTCCTAATAAGAATAGGGAGTAGTTTTCCTCTTTTAACTTTGTCTTCCAATTTCTTCTAGAATTAGAATTAAACAACTTCCAATTCTTCTCGTTCTTGGCTTCTAATTCCTCCAACTTTCTTCCAAATATTATTCTTCTTGGACTAGGATTCTCCTTTCTCCTTAAATTCCTCTCTTGTCCTTTTTTCAATCTTTTTCCATAAAAATTTCGGCACTCAAAGAATTAAATGTGAGAGTAAAAATATTCCACAAATTGACATAAAATAACTAGAATTATCAATAAATAATTCATTAAAAATTATATAAAACTAGTTATTTTATTGCTTATCAATCTTTAATTCGAACTTTATCATTAACAATCGAGAAATTTACATCATATGCAAGGGATCATTCCAACCATACTTCATGAGAAGACTTCATACACAGGAACCTTATTAGGATAAAACAGTCCAAAATGCTGCTCAGTACCATTAGGCTTGAGATTCTCATTAAACATGGCAAATATAAATGCTTCAATATAAGTATTAGGCCTCTTTGGCGACCCAGCCCTGCTCAGTATATGCTGAATAAAATTCTTGTTGTACGTCGAAGCAAGTTGTGGTGTAGTAAAAGCTCCGTTGCCTTCCGAAGGCCACCCACTCTCCGATACCGCCAGACCTATGTCCGGGAAACCTGCTTTCTCCATAGCCCAGTAAAACCCGTCAAAGATGGCATCAAACAAGTTGAAGTATGCCAAACTACCATCAGTAATCACGGGTTCGGTGGCGGTGAATTGAGCATAGGGTAGGCTAACATGCTCCGGATCACCTGCATAGCCAAAGTAAGGATACAGATTGACCATCAGCATCCCTGCACCTTGTGAAGATACAACTTTAAGAACCTCCAGGAGAGGGGCAAGAGACTGGCCGGATGCAAGTTCACTAGCAGAAGGTGGAAATGTGTTCTGGAGCACCGGTTGGTGCACTGCGGTGGTCACTCTTATATCACCTAGGTTATTTGCCCTCAGAACGTTGAGCAAATTTTGCATGGCAGGTGCAACACTGGCTGCATATTCTCCTGGAAATACTTCGTTGCCGACGACGACGAATATGAAATTGACGTCGGGAATGAAAGGTTGCATGTGGGTTACGAACCAAGAATTTGCTGCTTCTTGGCTGGATGCAATGTATTGAATATCCTCGTTCCGGGTATTGAGTGACACCTCAATGTTGCTGCCCCTTAGGGCTTCCAAAACAGATGGGTTGGGCTCAAAAATCCTCATCATTCCGATCCCATATTGCTTGTAGAGGGCAACGACTTCGGCAGGAGGAGGAAGATCATTGCCTAACAATCCGTAACACATGCCTATGCCGCTGTAGTCTGCAGCCATGAGCAGCAGCACTGGGCTTTGCAGTGCTATTAGTATTACCATCAACGAAAGGATATTATGGGAAATGGACATTAATGATGCCCTCTTCATTTCTGTTCTTGCCAAGAATTACAAGCTGGCCTCAGATCATATATGAATGATTGAAATGAAAGCTTCTATCATGCTCGTGGATCAGATCACACAAGAACAAAAAGATCTAAATTAAGGAGAAATAAACTCAATTGTAAGCCTGAAACTGAAGTAATTATTGAAAGAGAGAAATTTAGAAGGCCTTGGAAAATACATACGTGCCTTGGGAGCCAGGAAAGTTTTTCTTCGCAGATGTGTTAATTAATTTCCACCCTTTCTTAGGCTATTTATAAAGAGATGAGATTATGAAGAAGTAAAATTTATTCTCAATGAATTGGCCGACGATCAGGCTATGACTACTTTCACATGATTTGATCAAATGATGAAAACCAGGAAATGTTTACTAATATAGTAATAAATTAATACATATTGAGTATATTTATTCGATTGCTATTGGTAATTTATTGAATAATCTTCAAGGATATTTTTATCGTCCATGAAAAGTATTTTTGTCAAAAATATTCCACTACGAAAGGATTAATTTTCCTAATTGATTCAAATATAAATCATGTTATGATCCTGCTCTTGTGAAAATTTGAGGCCTAATCTTGGTTGATTTATTTGATTGAGTTAATTAAGACATTTATTCTCCAACGGACATGTTTTTTTATGCTGTAAGGATGACGCTTTTATAGAAATTACCTAGACAAGGCCTAATCTTAGCTTTTGTAATTGATTGAGTTGATCAAATTGTTTATTCTTCAATAGATACTTTCCATATGGAAGTAATCATGAAAGGGAATCATCAAACGATCATCTTTCAATGGTTTATATGATGAAGAAACCTAGAGGAAAGAACGGGATGTGAGAAGCCAAGATACAAAGGATTACATTAAAGGTCTTGAATTAGTGATTATTCTAAAGTGCTTATCAATCAGTTGAAGCCACTGGTTAACACTTGTGTGGTGTGCATTGTTGATATCTCTTATAACTGTTTTTTTTTTAATTATGTCTAGATAAGTTTTCTCACATCTCGATATTCTGTTCATCCAGAAAAATGTTAGTGGGATTCGAATTCAAGATCTATGGTTTGCGAGTTCACCACTCCACCCATTGAGATGTCCCTAAAGCGACATATCTCTTATACCTTAAATTTGTTGAGAAACTAGTAGATTGAATCATGAAATTGATTCCGCAGACGTAAATTTGGTTGAACTGTGTAACCAAACCATTTGTGTTATTCTTTTACGTTCTTTTTGTTTTATTTTTATTCAACTTTTTGTTATATCCTCACTAACACACCCAACATTTGACACTTACACACTTGAACAATGACCTTTAGGTCTACTATATCTCATTCTGATGCTTAAATAGTGAAATTTCATACTTAATCAAAGTTAGTTAGATTGTGATTATTTATCTTAGGTTTTTAGTTATTAATGCTTATATAGAAGCTAATACTTTAAGAAAATGGTAACAGAGTAACGCGGGATTCTCCTAATGTTTAGATAGGTAATATAATAGATGAAGGTATAGGTTAACTATCTTTTTTAAAAACAACTATAAAATCTTTTGTAAAAAAAATAATTTTTTAGTTATATTTATAAATAAACTAACGAAAATGGTATAGAGTGTTTCAATTAAATCTCTAACGATCCAAGTTAACGGTCAATTGCCTTTTTAAAATAAAATAAAATAAGATTTAATCAAATACCCCTATGGGGGTTTAGTTTGTAAAAAATTGATGCGTTTTGTCCTTAAAATTTGAGGTTTTGGTGACTTTGGTCCTTAGTTTTTTTGGTGGTTTAGTCCCCGAAATTTTTTCAAATTGCCAACACGTTCTTTTTCACATTTTCAATGTAATTTCGTCACCGTTTTGAGGACCACAATCATCAAAATGTACCTAAAAAATTTTTGGATTGATGACAAAATTGCACGGAAATGTGAAAAAAGACTTGTTTGGCAATATGAAAATATTTCGGAGACTAAACGTACCCAAAAAAGTTAATGAGGACCAAAGTCACTAAAACATGAAATTTTAGGAACGTAACTCACAAATTTTCCTAAAAAATATTCGAAAAAATAACCTTTTATAAAAGAATTTATTTTTTTCTTAACAATTGACCTTTAACTTTAACTGTAAGAAACTTAACTGGAGCACTCCATTAGGTGTGTTCTGTGACACTCTATAGCATTACTTAAACCTTGATCGTTAGAGTTTAACAATGCAGTCCATATAGAGTGCAGGATAGCATTCCCACAACTTCAAATATTTAACTAAATACAAAATGTCTATGTAATACAATGAATTTATCTTTAGTGATCAAAATAAAATTTTAAATTTATAATTACGATTTTAACTATAGAAAATTCTCTGCTTCATCCCTGATCTTTTTTACTTGGTCCATTTAGATCCTAAATCCCCCCCCCCCCTTTCTTTTTTTTAACTTTTGAGGTCCCTATCCTTTTTTATTTGATCCAAGTAGATCCTAAATCTTTATATTGAACTTTTAGAATCCCTTAAAATTAATTTTAAACCATATTTCTTCATTTGACCATAAAGGTCCTTTTGTCCTAAAAACCCTCGTCTTAAGCAAAGTTACTGGTAAAAAAATAAAATCGGTCAAAATCTAGAAAGGTTTTTTGGTCCCTTCACTATTTCAGGTCATTTATCCAATTAAAAAGAACCACCCGTCATTTTCTTCACAATTTGCTTCTTCATCCCTCAGCACCAAGAAACAAAGATCAACCGTTGAAAAATGCAAACTAAAAAAAATGTATTTTTAATGGCATCCCCATCATGGACTTGTTTCAAGTTGTTATATAAAAGTCAAATACAATATTTGTATTCAATTCCTGGTAGTAAGTCGTCAATTGTTTATGAAGGTTGAGCTACCAAGGTTTGCTCCTTTAGTTTGTATTTATTACTAGTGGAGCTTTGTTTCTTTACATTTGAGGGATGAAGAAGCGGGTTGTGACGAAAATGATAGACTTTGCCTGAGATGGAGGTTTTCCGGATAAAATAACCTAAGTTCAATATAAATATTTGAGATCTATTTGAACCAAATAAAAAAAGATAGGGACCTTAAAATTTTTATAAAAAAAAATAATTTAATACCCAAACAGATTAAGTAAAAAAGATTAGGGATGAAATACTCTTTTAATTAATGTTAAAGTGTGTCGTCATACAATACACTGACCTTAAGTTTAATTAAGCATAGAGTGTGCACCGAGATATTCTAATTTAATGCTCAATAACTAGTACATGTTTGGGTTGCAATTTCAATAATTGAAATAGATATAGACAACATTAAAATATTGGTATAAATTTTGTGATTATCCATGAATATTTATCTATCTAGTTTTTATATTTTATCAATTTATACTTATATTATCAATTTTCTCTGCCCCTTTTTTTTTCTCTTCTTTCTTCCTTTGTTTACTTTTATTTATTTCACCTTTTCTTTGAATCTTCAATTTTAATTTTATTCTCTAAATTACACCTTTTATTTTATTGAAATAAAAAATTGAGTATATAAAGAAAAATTAAATTGCTTTAAAGAAGAAAAAAATACAACTCATGTATTAGTAATTGCAAAAGGTGTTGGGGGCTGAATGGCATCATGTTCGGGAGCGGGCAGGGGGTTTCGAATTTTTTTTCTAATTTTAATATATTTGAATAAGAACCTGTACAGATAGTTGATTTTTTAAGTAGAAAATGACTGGATATAGAAAATATCGATTTATATCCTCAAATATAAATAAATATTCATTTATACTTATTTAATTTAAGTAATACATTTATATCCATCTATAATATGATAGATTTAAATATCCATTAAAAAAATTAATGGAATTTCCACCCCTTTTATGTCCGGTATGGTATTATGAATCTATAATAATCCTCTCTCAATTTCTTAAAAGATTTCAAATTACAATACCGATTAATTACTAATTAAAGACCCATAAGTAACTCCGTTGGGAATCTATTTTATACTACCTCTGTCCGGAATTGAATATCCCATTTTAAATTTATAATGTCTGTAATTTAATGTCTCATTTCTAAAAATTTAATTAAAATGACTTATATTCAGGAGAGTATAAATAAATATATATATATATATATATTTATATATACACACACACATTTTGATGAAATATATGTATTTTAAAAATAGAAAAAACATATATGAAAAAGTAATATAATAGTAAGGCATTGTGTTTACTTTAAATATTTGGGTTGAAACAATCATCATCTTAATATGAAATTTTATCTTTAATATTATAAATTTCACTTCAATAAAATAAAAGCTCAAATTTAGAAAATAAATAAAATCTGAAATTGATGGGGGGAAAATAAAAGCTGAAATTAAGGGGTAGAAAGAAAATATATGAGGTAAGAAAGGAGAGGGGGGGAAAAGAGGGGAGAAAATTAATAGTAAAAATAATGTTGTTGAATGGAGTTAAAAGTAGATAAGTAAATATCCATGGATATCCATATCCATTTAAATGAATATAAATGTTTTAAAGTCCATTTAACTTTATCTAAATCCATTTAGTTATCCAAATTTAGATAAGCTCCTACGGTTTCACTTAAAAATAAATTGTTAATTATTTACACACAATTAAATTCAGTAATAATGTTTTCTAATGTCACATAATCTTTATTGATTATCAAATATTTGAATAATTAATTATTCATATAATACAATTAATTCCCTTGGAATTTTATACATATATATATTTATATAAAAGGATTTTTCATTTTTTTTGAATTTCATGTTCAGAAGGCAGGGTAAGAACTGGCAAAGCAAGGAGTGACATAATAACTTGGATTAATTTCATAATTCAAAAAGTCAATAATATCTAATCAGGAAAGGTATTGATTACAAAGGAATTTATTCTAACCAATAATAATTTTGATGGTGGACATAATCTCAGAGACACAGATCATTAGGTTTTCTTGTATCCACTTTTGGTTGCATCTGTCATATATATTCTAGGAAAAGGGCTGTTCACCTTTTCAATTTTTCCTCTAGTAACAACCCTTCTCTTAATACTGAAACAAAATTTAAAAATATATCAATTAATAATTAAAAATTAATTACTCAATTTGTAGTTCAAAACATAAATCTTGAAATATATCCTTATTTATTTGAAATTGATCATGAGACACAAAATATAACATATCATCACACATATCCTTAATTTCATTATCGTCAAGCAGACAACGATGGAAATATCATTGGGGACAATGACAACCTCATCAAACTACAACCACAACCTTCTATTGATTGTATTATGGATGTCGGGGGTGTGATAAAAAATCATTGAGATTATTTAAGTAGGAATCAAAATCATTGTCTTTGCAAATATATTTTATTTGGATTTTTTAAGTAGGAATCAAATTAATCCTAAACTGCACTAAGGCAACTTTAATTTTTTTTAATTCACTCACTTACATTTTATAAACTCTTGATTTGATATTTTTTTTAAAAAAATTTTGTATTATTGTAGTAGTGCTTCTTGATCCTTCTTAATCCTCTTTATAT
>JAOXNR010053926.1:0-13373 GCA_028571225.1 Parsonsia alboflavescens | reverse complement strand
AACACTTGACTAGGGACGTTTTAAGAATAGAAATAAACTATTCTAAGGACATTACATAATTTATTTAATGAAACACAGATGTAAAAGTAAATTATATAATGATTTAAATAGCATTTTGATACAAAGTTATGCCAAGTAAGTAAAATCATCATATGGTCTTAGGGCATATCCAACACCATTAATGGGTGAAGAGCAACCAAGGAAGGAATTCAACTTGTGGATGATAGAAGACATCAATGAGGAGTGTGCATTCAAGGAACAAGCAATTTAGAGCTTTGGGAATCAAGTTGGAGAGCCTTGGAAGGCTTGGGAAGAAGTTGGCAAGGTGCAAGACGAGCGTGGGGCGAAGATTGCATGAGTATGCATCGGATGGAGCGACTAAGCACCATTCGAAGCTCACCACCATACCAGCTGGCGCAGGATGCCAACACCGGATGGAAATAGAATGTCTCCGGAACCATCCGGCTTTGGCAGATTTGATCAGACGTCGGATGGAAGCTCACTTCTAGCTTTGTCATCATGCAATCTTGATTCTAATTGGACGATTCCACTTGTTTTAATTGACTTTTCTTAGTCTCTTAAGCTAATTTAGAGGGTTAACCAAGTCTTTAATCCTTCTTAGGGCTTCTTAGAGTTGAGACTATAATTAGCTCACTATTTGTATTTTGCAAGACAATTCATTCTACAAACAACTTTACAACAATTGAGCCCTTTTGGATTAAACTCCTCTTTTCCTTGAGTGTTCTTCTAGGGTTCTTAGTCCAACTCATGAGATCTTTAATGCCTGGCTAGGGCAATTAAGTTGAATTGAAGAAATTCTATCCATTAGATCATATTGGAAGACATTGTGGTCAATGGTACTAGCTTGAAATTCTTATATGAAATCTTGGGTAGATTTCAATTTGGGTGTGTATTTAGTTGAATTGATGAATGAAGAATTCCTTTGAAATTTGAGATCACATCCCCACAGAGGACTGGAAAGGACCTACCACGTTATACCTAGGATTAAGTTGAAGGTATCCTAAGAAGGTGTTCTTTGGGACAGAGGAGATGCCTACTCCAAAGAAGCACCTAAAGAGCTTTAGAGAAACTGGTACTCGAAAGAGATGGTAGGTCTCTATGAAAGCAACCACAACCCAGATGGAATTGGGGACAAGCTGGGCATTGGGAATGCCCCAGAAGTAAGCGATGTCCATGAATAGGGGGTGCAAGAATTGTAGAAGAATACCCCCTCTTAGGTTGGTGACGTAAAGGACTATGGGTCCAGTACGCCGACTATAAGGGCACTCACTCCCTACGGCAGTGACAATGTCATCTTTTTCCAACCCCTTCTCCCCACTGATTTCAAAAATATCATTGGAGTCCAAGGAGGAAGGCATGGAGAAGCCTTCTACCTCAGAGAGCCTATAGGCTTTGCCCTTAACCGGGGGAGATCTTACAGAGGCTGGAGGAGAGTAAAAGATCCCATTCTCTAAATCAATAGGGATGAAGGAGATGCAATCTCTCCAGAGCGGAGAGAAGGTGTATTGGACTTAGAGGATATCGTGAGGGACACAAAAGACATCTTAGATTTGGAAAGAGGAAAGATAAAATTTTTCCAAAGGAAAGGTAGTGGAGGGAAAAGAAGAACTCACTCTCTAAAATTTCCTTCGAGGTTCAGGAAGGGATTGTTTTGGGCACTGGTTCACCTGTTTGACAGAGAGAAAGAAGCAAGCTCGAGAAAGAAATAGAAAATATTGCAGAAAGATTCTGAGGAGAGAGTTAACAAAGCATGAGAAGGAATTTAGGTAAATCCTAAATCTTTAAAAGTTTCCTAATTTATATGAGATAAGGAGTAATTTGAGTTGCTGGAAAGGAACCGGTACACCAGTATATGAGGCAATTTCCAACACTGAAGAGGCATGTCTCCTCCAAAAAATAGCCGTTGCAGAGAAAACGGTGCAAAAGTTCAGAGGTCACAACTTTAAGATGGTAATTTAGGCTCCACGACCTATCAGTTTGCTAGGCCTAAAGGGGGGTAATGATGGGAGAAATGGGCATGACCTGGCCAAGTCAACTTAAACGGGCACGACCCAGACAGAGTCAACCCAAATGGGCTCAAAGCCCCAACCTTCAATACCTAAAAGTTAGACTTACGAAGTCAATGAGGAAAGGTGGGTAGCGGTCTGCTACCACTGACCTCCTAAAATGAGCTCACTAGAGGTCTTACCAGACCAAGACCTTCAACTCGATAAGCTCCAATCCGTCTCATACATCTTCCATGCCATGACCAACTATGCGCAACTCCTAACATCTCTCATGAGCCCACGATCACTTAGTATGACCTCCTAGAAGAGATAGTCGAGACCTTTGACGTCCACGGGCTGGATGAGAAGTTGGTCTAAAGGTTAGTTAGTGAGCTTGTAGCTCTCGACCAGAGACGTGAATAGCAGGATAATCTCAACCGAGGGAAACTCCATGATTCTAGGAGCAATTGGTGGGGTATGATATGATCCACAATTATCCTAATTGCCTACTGTCACGTGATAGAAGAGCACTAATGTAAGAGGTAACTTACTTCATCTTTATATATAATCGAATTATAATCAATTTACCAATAAGGACAGTCTTTTTTGTGGATTTAATTACGCAAGATTACTCTTTTAGAATACTGACTTAGGTATCAGAGCCCTTCCCCGAGAGACAACCCACTCCAATGACCTTCCCCTTTTCTTCTCAGTTTGCAACCACTGACGTCATCACGGTTTTGGGGTGACCCAGAGGCTATTCTTGAGCTCCATCACTTACACTTTCGAAAGCATCAACACATATGACTTTTCTTTCTAAATCTTTTTCATCAATTTATTTTGATTCAATTTTAAAAACATTGACCATTCAAGTGTGACTTTCGTGGCATCTTCCATGCTTGAGCATGGAACTTTGATCTTTTCCCCTCCACCAATTGGAATGTGACTCCCCATGACGTCTTCCATGAGTGACCAGCTTCACTCAATTCACTATAAATACCCCATTTCTCTCTATTCAGAGCAAGTGCAGAAACTTTCACTGAAAAACAGAGAAAAAACCATGAGGTTTTTGGCAGTCCTAGTATGTTCTTTACTTGTACTTTTAGGTGCATCAGCTCAAGAATTGAGTTCCTTTTTCCCTAAATCACTGTTCGAGCAGTTTCTGAAGCATCGTAATGATGCTCGTTGCCCTGCTAAAGGCTTCTACACTTATGAAGCTTTCCTCCAAGCTGCTAGGTCCTTCAGGGGTTTTGGAACCACTGGTGACACCAACACTCGTAAACGGGAAATCGCAGCCTTTTTTGGACAAACTTCTCATGAAACAACAGGTATATAATAATCCAGACTCGTGAATTTGTAACCCCAAA
This sequence comes from Parsonsia alboflavescens, assembly GCA_028571225.1. Taxonomy (NCBI): domain Eukaryota; kingdom Viridiplantae; phylum Streptophyta; class Magnoliopsida; order Gentianales; family Apocynaceae; genus Parsonsia; species Parsonsia alboflavescens. The sequence continues at coordinate 10,000 of JAOXNR010053926.1, read as the reverse complement.
TCAATTGTACAAATATGAAACATAGATTTGGTAATTGATGCAGGGGGTTCGCCTTCTGCCCCTGATGGTCCATTTGCTTGGGGATATTGCTTCAAGGAAGAAACAAGCAGCACAGACAGATACCGTGGCCGAGGTCCTATCCAACTTACATCGTAAGTGTAATATTTAATTTCAAACAGATTGATCTTAGAAGTTAAAAAGAAGACTAATATTTGGTGATATTCATCAATTGCAGTAGAAACAACTATGATCTAGCAGGGCAAGCCATCCAAAAAGATCTTATAAACAGGCCTGAATTAGTTGCAAATGATCCTGTAATTTCATTTAAGACTGCAATATGGTTTTGGATGACACGACAATATGCAAAACCCTCTTCCCACAATGTCATCATCGGCAATTGGAGACCTTCACCGGCAGATTCTGCAGCTCGCAGAGTTCCTGGTTATGGAGTTATTACAAACATCATCAATGGAGGAGTTGAATGTGGTAAAGGCTCTAATTCGAAGATGCAAGACAGAATCGGTTTCTATAGAAGATACTGCAGCATTTTTGGTGTCAGTCCGGGAAACAATCTGGATTGTGAAAATCAAAGGTCATTTGGGTAGAAGAATCAAAGGCTGATCCTTCAAAATAAATTGTTGCATTGAAATAATGTTCTTGAACATTACCCTGCTTGCAAATTGTACTCCAGTTTACAAAATATGGTGCTTGTAATAAACAAATAAAAATTAAAGCGTATTTTATCATATATATGGATTTGCACACTTCCTATTATTTCTTCATTTAATTTCCATTTAAAATTGCAGTTTTATTCATAATTCATTTAACTCGATTAATCGAATCAAAATTATCCACGTCAAATTTTTTACTCCCTTATTTCGAAATTTAACGTATCATTTCCTAATTTAGATAAACTTTCTAGTAAAAAAAATTTCATTGTAATGTTAAAATTAATTAAATCAATTTCTTTTTTATTATGCGCAAAATTAAAAAATGACACATTACCGAGGGAGTATTATTTTTGATCGGATAAATGCAACTTAAAATTGAATGGGGACAAGAATGATGACCAAGGCTGAACAATTGATGGAGATTGCACATGTTAGATGCCATCCGCTTGATGCCTCGAAGAAATTCTCATAGCAAAACAAGCCTGTAATTTATTTTGTTTACATACTTCAAAATCTTGATATTTCATTTTCTGAATTACAACTTAAACTGTTAGGGTTCTGTTTTTCTGAATAACAATCCTATAATCAAAATTATACTGTGTGTGAAAATATTGCAGAGATTTTACTTGATCAAACAACTTTCTTCCTCCAATTTTCAGAGATACAGAGTCAGAGAGTGATTGTGCATCGTGCCACAAACAAATTAATACCTAACTTTTTCTAACATATAGAAAGGATAAATAAGGGTCGATTTCAGAGGGAATTAGTTTTGATTAAAAACTTTTTTTTTTTTTTTTTTTGATATTGAAAAAATAATCTGTAAAATATGCATTAAACTATCAATAATAAATTATAATTAAAATAAAAATGAATTCAAATAACTTATTTACAATATAAATCCGCAGAAAGAAACAGCAAAAATTTGATCTTTGTAGTGGAAGTTGACCAGCTGGGATAGCCTTCGTCTTTCATACAACAATACAAGCCGACATGACCTGTTAAAGAGTACGTACATGGAAAACAGTAAGACTTGGGATATTAAAGAGACGACTTGATCAAATTCCGAAGAGAAAAAATATGTGATTCTGGAGATGTCCTGCTTTTCCCAGAAGACTCCATTTTTGTTATTTTCTTGTCAAATCTGCTGTAGAATTCCTGGAATTGATGCTATACATTAATGTGTGTTCCATTCTTCCATCTGCATTTGCTAGAGAATCTACCATTTGATTTCTTTGATCTGAAAATCCCAACAGCCAGAAGCCTTTCAATACGTCTGGTCTGCATAAACTGCTTCCAATTGCAAGATATGGTACTATTAACCATCGCCACAACTTGCGTTGAATCCGTTTGAATATGGACATTAAGCCAATTATTGTTGATGCAAAATTGTAATCCCTTTTCCAATGCCGTAATTTCAGCTTCTATGGTTGAACCCAAACATTTCGATCCAAGAAAAGCCCCTTGAAACCAAAGAAGAAATGCTTGAGACCTTTGCAGCTCTATTTTTGACAAATAGCTACAAATAGGTACAAATGACAAATTATTATCTCTAATAAGATTTTGCAGAAGGGAAAAAGCCTCATCACCCGCAATTCCCCAAATGTACCAGATAATTCCTCAATCATATTGTTTGATTTGAAGTGGCTTGTCGAGCAAGTGTTCTTGCTTCTAATCGTGTCTGAACATTTTGAGGGAGGTAGCTGCCTTTTCTTCTTAACTGTTGATGGTGGAACAGAAGAAGAGCCTTCCTGAATAACCTCCAAATTACTTTCTTCAGTCCTCCGATTTTGAGGTCCTTCATCGTGTCGCATAGGGTTAATAGAATCCTGGCTCCCAGATTCTGAATCTTCCAAATAGCCTCGATTCAATTCCGGTAGGTCTTCATCTCCATGATTTCCATTTGTCTGGCCATCATCTCTCTGCAGCTCACATTCCAAAGTGTCTGGATCTCTCTTCGTAGCAGATTGGGAATCCTCTCTAATCTGCTCTTCCTGCAGATCACCCAATTGGGCAATCCCTTCCTGCTGATCTGCATAATGGATAAGAGGATCATTGATGGTCCTCTGCTTTTGCGACACAGGAGATTTTTAGAAAAGCAAATCTTCTGTGCTTTTACAGAATTTATTCAATATTGCTTTTCCATCCTCAATTCCAGATTTATAATTTGCGCTTGATTGATTTTTTAATTTCCAAATTGCCAAATTCCGCCCCGAAGGGTTAATCTGCTGATTCAGTACCGACTTTTTTGCATCCACGGATTGAGGCTTTTCTTTTGAAAATTTCTTAGGCAATTCCTCCCTAGATTTCAAAGCTGGATTCTTGAATCTACAATCTCCAATAATATGTCCAATCTTCAAGCAATAAGAGCAGTACTACGGGGCATCTTCAATCCTTATGGTTTGCCAAAAACTATCTGCTTCTTGACCTACCCGAATCCTCCGTGAATGAGTCTTCATCAAGCCTATTTCGACACAAACTCTAGCAACACTGGGGCGAGTCATATTCGCTGTTGGGGCATCTACCTTTAACGTTTTCCCAATTGCAGAGGCAAAGGAGTACAGAATCTCCTTTCGATAGAGATGTAATGGAAAGTTTGGGAAAGTGATCCGCACAGGAACAACAGGAGGTTCTGAATTCATATGAAAATTAGGAATCCATTTGAGGATATGAAGAGGAATTCCATTTAAGCTCCACACCCCCTTTCTCCATAAACGGCAATATTCTTCTTCGAGGGTGACGCGAATCAAGACGTGTCTGCTATCCATCAAGCCAATTGAGAAATCTCCTTTTTAACAAATCGAGGCAAAATCTTTCTGAATTGTATCCAATTCGATTTTCCATGTGAAAATTTGCCCACGAGAGCTAACCTGAAGGGCTGTGAGAGCTGGTCAATTTCTTCTTTGGAGAAGAAAAAGGCCGGTTCTCCTTTATGAAGCTGCTGTTTCTTCAATGGAATTGATGAAGTGGTGGTCTGATTTTTGAAAAGTAAAGAGAAGGATGTCTTCACCCAAGGATTGGGGCGATCCTCCAGCGGAACATCCACCGCCGGCGGTGTCGCCGCCATGAGAAGAAGTTTGGTTCGAATGAAATTATATTAGAGAGATTACTAAGGCCCTAGGCCGGTTAAAAAAATCGACTAGTTGACAATATTTGGTGGGTAAAATTGAGGTATTAAAAATCTACATCTTCAAATGAGAAAATTAAAAGAAATCAATTCGAAGATAGGAGTTATCAATCAGGAAAGTAGGTAACAAGAAAAATTCATAGATCATGCTTTATGGAGAAAGTCAATCGATAATATAATTGATAGTTGATTTTTGAATTTGTCTCAGCGTTTAAATTCCTAACCTTTAAATAGATGTACTTCTTGTAGCGAGAAAAAAATCCCTAATTTAATCAATTAAACATACGTCTTAGGGAACAATAAATTTAATCAATTAAATTGCATTAAACATGAAGACATCACCAACGTTAAATTACATAAACAAATTAGCTTTTTTTTTTTCTCTCCAATAAAACCATTTATTGCTTCTATATTATTAGCATTTAGTTAGAAATGATCTGATCTTAAAAAGGGAAAAAAAAAATTAAGGAAGAAGAAGAAAGAAACAAACTAAAAACATATAAAGAAAGTGTTCAATATTAATAGCCTATTCTTACTGGAAAGAAACATCAAATATTAATAGGCTCTTGAATATGCTGGCATATGGAATTTTCTTCAATTGATTGTCCTTAAGAACAAATTCCGAGAATTAATATAAACCTTCCGATCTACGTTGAGTTGATAACCCCTGTAGACCTTTTGCAGTTTTACTGCAGTCATTGCTGAAGAAGATTCTTTCCCAAGCTCTCAATCCATGAAAAATGCGAACTAACATGTATCCTTTGCATTAGAGAAATCCATATCCCCTAGGATCTGACTGTAAAACTTTCAAACGAAAATATTTCAGAATAATATTGCAGAATAAATGGTTGCGACCACAGAGGAGGAATTGGATGGCATTGTCGCTGGATGTGCTGCGGTGGAGGAATTGATGCAGACGAATTAGGTTAGTTTGCCTGAAGCATAAACAAAATAGATTTAATTCATGTAATTTGATTTATAAAATTCTCTGTTGTCAAATAAAGTTGTTAGAAAAACCAAATTTAAACAACCGTTTCTACCCTTTTTTTTTTAAAAAAAATAAAACCATCCAAATTCGGGGGCTAGGCAGACCCCTACCTGTTTATTAAAGAAATAGAAAAGGGGCGTTAAAGCCTTACAAAGCAAAAGAATGGTGAAGATCACCTTCAATCCTATCTAAGAAAGAATACTATGAAATAAACTATCTAAAAGGGGGAACTTATATGCCTTGTTGACGTGATATAGCTGCTAATTAATTTTGTTCATGACCTTCCTACTATTACCGGTTTCGTCAGAAAATGAAGCACACCGAGCCACCCAAATTTCATGACAAATGAGTAACGGAATGAGTTTCGCCAATAACCCCAATCTCTGTGATTGATTATTCTAGTTTCGAAGCCTGTCCTTCACCTCTACTGATCTTTCATCCACTCCAAAAGCTCGGCAGTAATGAGTCCAAACAGCCATTGCAATCAGACAACCTCCAAAGAGATGCGATATCGTTTCTCCAAACTCCTCACAGTGACACCGGGAAGCCAGCTGGAAGCCTAGTCGAGCTCTTATGTCATCCGTTGCCAAGAAATTATTGCTCAACTTCCACATGAAGATAGACCATGAGAGTGGTATCTTCGAATGGAAGAAATCATCCATAGTGAAGTCGTCCAACTCTTCCTCCTCTAAAGCCGAAATGCATTCCAAAATGTTAAACCAACCAATTGAAGACAAATTCCAGATATAAATAGCAGTCCCGTTCACATCATCTTGCAAAATAAGTGGTTCTACCCAGGTCATTGCTTGCTGCATTCTCTTCCATGCCCGCGAGCCCTCCTCAACTGGTGCTTCTCCTGGCTGAAACCCATACTTGATCTTCAAGTACCGAACCCACAAAGAGTCAGAAGATCGAAATTTTCACCACAGCTTGAAGCCATAAGCCGTGACTGCTCTACTGAGTGATCTAACTGCCAGCCCACCTTTATCATATGGTCGAGTGATTGAGTTCCATGTGCACCAGTGCCTATTGTTGCCAAAATCCGAATGACCAAAGAAAAAATAGGCAAATTACCTTTCTAATTCCCGAATGACTTGCCGAGGAGGATATGCGACGGCCAACAAATAGACAGACAATGTGGAGAGAACATGTTTGATCAAAGTCAACCAAGCCCTGGGAGATAAATACTCTCTACCAACCGTTGATGCAAGCTTTTATCTTACCGATAAGAGGTTCATAGTCTGAGAACTTCGATCTTCCTGGAAATATCATCGGCAATTGTTGAATTACACATCCTGTAATCTCCTTCAGCAATTCTTTCCTCTGCGAGTGAATATGTGATGATAGGAGCATGGAACTTTTGTGAAAACTAACTTTCTAACCTGAGCAATCTTAATAGAATTCGAGAAACTCTATCAGCCTCTTGAGTCCTTGCTTCAGCCCAATTGTAAAGATAATGACATCATCTGCAAAACTCAAGTGTGAAACAGGAAGACTGGTGCACTCAGTGATAAAATCTCCCATTTCACCATTATACAAAAGTGTGTTCAATCTTCAAGAAAGCACTTCCGCAGCCAATATGAATAAAGTAGGAGATAATGGATCCCTTTGACGAACTATTCTGGTTGAGGGAAAGAAACCACATAACTTCCCGCTTACAGTGATAGAGAACTTGTTAAAAGCCAAGCACTTGAATATGAGATTCAAAAAATGATGACTAAATCCAAATTTCTCTAACACCTCCAATAGAAAATACCACTTCACTTCACCAGAAGCCTTCAACATGTAAAGTTTCAAGATTATTACAATCACGACACTTTTTATTCAATGAATGAATTAACTCAGATGCTAATAGAATATTATCATATATGTTCCTGCCCTTCACAAAACCCCTTGATTCGGACAAATTAAATTGGGAAGTAATTTAGCAAGTCGAAGAGAAATTACCTTCCCAATTCTCTGTCTTTGGAATCAGCAAAACTCGCCTGATTGTCTATCTTTGGAATGAGAACAATTTGAGCTGATGTGAAGTGTTGCGGCATATGCACCATCGACCAGAAGTCCCGAACTGCTTGGAACATTTCTGGTTTAATGAGCTCGCAAAAAGCTGTAAAAAACTTCCCCAGAAAGCCATCTACCCCAGTTGCACTGTCATCAGCCAAATTGAAGACAACTGCCCGAACTTCCTCCAAATCTGGTAGAGCTGAGAGCTCCATGTTTTTCTCCTGACCAATTTCCTTTGGTATTGCTATGTAAATTGTCGTAGGTCATGTTGGCAGCCCATATCTTCTGTTAACAACCCCAAAAAGAATTGCACCACCTCCTATTCTATATCCTTACTTTGTGGTAGCCAATTCCCAGCCTTATCTTTGATTTTGTGAATTTGAAGCGCCGCCTTCCTAGAATGCCGATAATTCGAGAAGTATGATGTATTCCCTTCTAATTCCTTGAGCCATTTTGTTATGGATTTTTGAAATTAAAAATCAAATCAGTCGGCTCCCTATGAAGTTTCTCTCAGTTATCTTCTTTGACTTCCACCATGTATACCTCTTCCAAGGTGGTAACCAAGCTCTCAGCCCATTGCACATTCGTCTCTACATTACCAAAGGTTTCTTTATTCCATACTCCAAGAGTTTTCTTTAATCTGAGAAATTTTCTAGCCAACTGTTGCATACCATTTCCATCAATATGTTGCTGCCAGGAAGACATTACAACTCCTTAGAAGTCTTTATGCCTTGGCCACATGCATTGGAAACGAAAGTTTCTAGGTCCTATAGCTCTAGCCATGTCTGTGGAGATGAGAAGTGGGCTGTGATTTGAAGGAAGGCGTGGTAAATGTTCCACAGCGGTGCTGTCGAAAGTGTTCTGCCACTTCTCGTTCACCAAGACTCTGCCTAATCTTCGCCACAGAGGAGGAAAAGTGGATTTGTACCACGTGTAGCCACTGCCCACAAATGGTAAATCTAAGAAACCGCAATGCTCCAAACTATCATTAAACTCCCTAATTGGTTGAGCCTAAACTTCCTTCCAATTTCCGAACCACATTAAAGTCTCAACCCACCAGCTAGGGTCCTGAAACTAATGTCGAAACTTCTACCATCTCCATCCACAACAATCGACGACTAATGTAGTCACAAGCAGCATAAACAAAAGACATTATGCAATCTCCCTCCAAACCCATATACTTTTCAACTTTACAAGAAAACATTTGATTTATGTCCCTCACCACAGACACCATCAAATCAGAACACCAGAAGATCCAAATTTTGCCATTCAAATTTGAGTAATAATGAGGAAATTTGAGTTTATATATGCATACGAAGCAATCCTAGAAGAATTAATTATAGGCTCCAAGATAGCAACAATTTGAGGTTTATAATGTAAGATATCCCAAGAGGTTGAGTTACCTATTCCTCTTATATTCCAGATTAAGAGGTTCTTCATATCGACTGATTGGAGGATGAGCTAAGTCAGGATTGTTGTCTTCTGACCACATTTGAAGGAGGAATGTCTTTCTTCTTCCTGGCAACATTGCTTGGGGCTGATTGTACATCACTTATCTCTGGAATTTCCACTTGTAGATAACCCCGGACTGGATTTACTTTGTCTTGATCTGAGATAGAATCTCCTGATGTACTTGAGTGACCGTCTCTTATTTGTACAGAATCCATGGCTACCACCTGAACACTCGGAACTGTTAGTACCTCAGTTTGTAGTGCCTTTTCCCCTATAATCTGTCTGCTTCTGCTTCGGTTTGCCCACTGTCTTTTGCTGGTTGATCTGTGTTTCCCAAGTCTAAGGTGCAACTAAAAGATGGCTGTTTCCCCGCCTGATTTCCTGATTGCATACTTGCCTTGCGATCTGATTTCCCTGAACCTGAGCTGACATTCTGTGCCTAAATTTCCACTGTACCTTTGTCCTAGCTGGAATTTGCTTCTGTTGCACAGTCTGTAGCAGAACTGGGTCCAGTGTATCAGCATCCTATAGCTTCCAGACCTACAAGGTTTTAACTTTAGGGTTTTGTTGTGTTGCCCATGTAGCCGCTGGGGTGATTTGTTGTTTTGTCACCTTCAAGCTCGGATTCTTCAGATGACAGAATTCCTGAGAGTGGCCGATGTTTTTGCACAAAAAGCAATAACGCAGCTTATGTCCATACTTGATCGGTTTCCAAAACCTTGAATCCTCCTGATTTATCCAAAGTCTATTCTGCAAAGTGCACAGTACATCTAACTCGACACACACCCGGGTTGTGCTTGGTCTCGGCATATTTGCTATGAGAACATCAACCTTTAAAGGTTTTCCAATTATAGAAGCAAACGAATGCAAGATCTCTTTCCTAAAAAAGTGAATGGGTAGGTTAGGGAAGGATATCAATGGCGCAATTGTTGATGGCTCCTCCTTCACATGGAATTGTGGTGTCCATTTAAGCACCCACATCGGGTTGCCGCTAAGCATCCATTCGCTATTCAGCCATAGGCTGCAATAATCGTCTTCATGAGAAACTCGAATTAATGAGTGTCTTGCTTCAATTAAGCGGATAGTCCAATCTCCCTTAAGCCCGATTGTTTGAAACAATTTCCGAATTGTGTCGAGTGAAGGTTTTGAGTATGAGAATTTCCCAATCGACTATAGCTCGAATGGAGCTGATAAGTTGTTGACTTCCTCTTTGGAGAAGAAAAATGCTGGTTCACCCTTGAAGAGTTGTGGCGATTTCAACGGAATTGATGGTGATGTGTTGCTGCCGCTAGGTTGTCCCTTGAAGAGGGAAGAAAAGGATCCTTTTCCCCATGGAGGTGTAGCAGCCGCTGGGGTAGCGTTGGGTTTCAGCACAACAGCTAGGGATGGCAATGGGGCAGGTCAGGGCAGGTTTTTGAAAACCCAGACCTGCCCTGCAATTCTTGGAGCTAGGTCGGCCCTGCCTCGCGACCTGCCACGGGTTTTTCAACTCAGGCCCGTGACCTGCCCGGACCTGTTCCTATAAAACCTGACCTGTTCTGATTTTTTAGGTGGGTTTAGGTCAAACTGACCCGTTTGACCCGAGTTGACCCGTTCAAGAATTTTTTTTTTTTAAAAAAGTGAAAATGTAAAAAAAATTCATATCAACATAAATAAAATAAAATACAGCTTTGCCAATAAAATAAAATAAAATAAAATAGTTCCACAATTAAATAAAATACATCCTAAATAATATTCCAAAAAGCCTGTTCCACAATTAAA
>JAOXNR010053925.1:0-13374 GCA_028571225.1 Parsonsia alboflavescens | reverse complement strand
AAAATTGTATCCTCTTCTATTTTTGGGTAATTTCTTCTCTCTTTGTAATATTTCTTCAATCAGAGAAATATTATTTTAGTAGTGTCTGAGGACGTAGGCATAATTAGCCGAACCTCGTTAAATTTTGGTGTTCTCTTTTATGTTTGTTTAATAGCTATTGTCGAGTATAGTTATTGTTAATTATTGTGCTATTAAATTACTTGTCTTAGTAAATTCTGTCTAAGGAGTGTGATATTTAAGTGGACTGGTGTGTCCCTCCACGCTTTCCTGAAAGTTTACTTTGGGGTGATTTTTTAGTACAATCGTTTTCACCCTATTTATTTGTGCAATAGTTCACGAGGTGAATTTATTATTGGTGGAAATTAACCCGAATTCTTCAACGGAAATTATCCTAGAATATTTTCCACACCGGTCGGGGGAAATTAATCAAGTGCCTGCAGAATCAGAGAGGGCTATTGGAGATTCAAATTCCCAGGGGGAAATGGATCTGGGAGAGAGAACTTATTCAAAGGGCCTATTAGTAGTACAGAGGCTTCAGGGGTCCCATCGTGGACCATGAGTTCAGCTTACATGACCGCACAGAGTCGAAAGTTCTTTAGTGGCCTAAACGCACGAGAGGCATTCAAAATCATGGAGGTGGAGCTGAATTTCTTGTATGATGCACTCTACACCAAGATGGCAGCTCTGGGTAATGGGTTTTTCTGGTACATTTTGCGGTTTCCTTGCAGTGCTTCTTTGGTGGCTGCCATTCTGCTATTTGCCACTGATCGTAAGCCTGAAGAAATCCATCGGTTTGATATCCGTATTACCTTTGTTTTGATTGTTGGTGCTGTTATTCCAGACCTCGTGGCGCTTGTCAATCTCATTTTGTCCGGCTGGACTGCTGCCCTGCTAGAACGATCTCGAGCCTCATCATTTTTAGCAATGTAACCCCTTCTCCGAGTCTTGGATGTCTCATCTGGTGCTATCGCAATCCATAGGATTTCTTTCAGAAAAGCATGGTCCTGATACATGTATCAGCTCAACTTGATAAGCTGCTGCATACAAAAGCGATATGAATTACTGGATAAAATAGCTGAGCACTTTGCATCAATTAAGGAGTTTCTTTAAGGTACACAACCAAGCAGAATGTGGATGATGGCATGAAAGAATTCATCTTCAATGAGCTGAAGGAAAGAGCCAAGAAATCAGACGAAATAACATCTTTATCCATTAAAGGGGAACAGATGCTAGTTGATAATGGTTTCCCCAGCTCAATTCAAGTGACTTTAAGTGACTCTTTCTCATATGATCAAAGCATTTTGATGTGGCACATATTACCACTGACATATGCTTCTATCAAGTTGGTCAGAGCATTGATGGAAACCGAACGAAGTGTAAGAAACTATCGGATTATTTGCTATACCTTTTAATTATGCAACCTAAGATGATGTCTGGGGTACAAGGTTTTGCAAACAATGGATTTCAGGACACCTGCAAGGCAGCTAGAAAATCTCGGACCAGTTCAGGTTGCCAAAGTTGGGAGAATCAAATGCCTGTGAGAAGCTATTAGAATTAGTGGACATAAACTCAATGGAGAGGTAGAAGAAATCAGCTGGTCAATGTTACCCTATGCTGTAATGCTTGCAAGGGAACTGAAGAAAATGGTGGATGACAATCCTGAGAAGACATGAAAGGTGATAAGCAAAGTTTGGTTGGAACTGCTATGCTATGGAGCAAATAATTGCTCAGGACGTGTCTATGCTCAGCAACTCTGCCAGGGGGGAGAGCTCCTTACTTTTGTATGGCTACTAATGGCACATCTTGGATTTGGTGTGTGGAAATCAAGTCAGACTAGATTTTATTTTTAGCCTCTTAGGTAGATTAGATTCACAGACACAAATTTATGTTAAGATTTGTTTTTCATTCTTTTCTTGAACTAGCAAACCACTTCTTATTTACAAAGAAGGGGAAAAAAAGGGAGAATTAATAGGCATCAACTGGCTATATCAGGTGCTTCTTGACCAAGAAAATGGATACATAAAGGCAAAGCTAGGAAACTTTAAGTGCACTAGTACAAAGCTGGTGATGAATTTTCCTTTAACTGCAAGCTGGGTTTCTTCAGTCAGCTTTTAAGCTCTTCTAATTGGAGTGTGAGCTTTCCTCTGTTATTAAGTGTTGAGAATCTCACATCGGTTTTATGTAAGGGCATATTGTAGTATATAGGGATTTGGACAATCTTTCCCTTCGAGCTTGCTTGTTGGATTAAGTTAGGTCTAAGTCCATATGTAATTCTTGATGGGGCTTCAATGGAAATGAAGTCCATATGAGCCATGGAAATCTCAAATATGAATCTTATCATTGGAATACATGTGCTAAGACATGCATTTCACGAACCCTGCAGGCCGCAGAAGAATAACATCCTCTACACAATAGCAAAGAAAAGGGACAAATTAAAGAACGATCATACCTGACCACTTATGTATAAAGCTCATCTTCGCCTTCAACAATATGAAGAAATGACATGACACGCAACCAAAATCTGATGCAAGAATATGAATCTTATCATTGGTATACTTGTGCTCTGACATGCATTTTCAGGAACCCTGCAGGCCGCAGAAGAATAACATCCTCTACACAAAAGCAAAGACTTGTGCTAAGACATGCATTTCAGGAACCCTGCAGGCCGCAGAAGAATAACATCCTCCACACAAAAGCAAAGAAAAGGGACAAATTAAAGAACGATCATACCTGACCACTTTTGTATAAAGCTCATCTTCGCCTTCAACAATATGAAGAAGAACAAGAAGTGAAAGAACATAAAATATTTTTAAATTGTTTCAGGAGAAAGATATGAGCAACGTACTGACCACAGTGCGTTGAGGTGCCAATGTGGCTCACTATTCCGATGAGCTTGTACCCTGCAAAAGTCAGAGAAGGAACTTTAAGCAAACCATTTCTTACTTAAAACAACTTGGTGTTTATTCTTGGTTGTGGGAACCTTTTTTAAGCCACTGAAAGAAAAAGATGCTCTATAAAAAACAAAAGGGAAAAAAACGTTTTTAAAATTAATATAATTCTTTTAAAGGTTCAATAAGCAAATCTAAAAAGCATATTCAGGGTTGTTTTTCCAAAAACAGCTCACACTAAAAAGGCCTCATATCGCTATTTGATTATCAAAATGCATTTCTTATTTTAGATATGTATTCATTATAAAATTGGTAATGCACAGACTTATTGAATTTTAATCTTGAAGTCTTTAATTAATGAGTCTCAAGAAATAACCTTTACATAAGCCAAGCCTATTCTATTAGTATTTGGGCCCCCTAACAGGCCCTCATTGGTGGACTATGGTCCAGATATCATTATCAAGTTGGATTACATCAGTCCAATTGAGCTAGGAGAAGACAGAACTATTAACTGGGCCCAAAATTTAGTCTTATCAGTTGGATCATCCATTATCTGTATCGCCGAGAGCAGAGCCGGAAAACTGACCCATGGTTTTGGGGCATACCCGACGATCTTTTCGGCTCTTCATTCAGACTCCTCTCACCCTCACACTCCTTCTCCGTCGTCGGACCCCCTAGATCTGTTGCCTTACTTTCTCGGTTGCCTTCAGCACCGGTTATGAGTAATGGATGGATGTGAAAATGCTTACGATTGTCCGCCAACTCCGAATTGCAGAACTGACTTCACCTGATTCTTCCCATGGCCATTTCAAGGTATGAAATTTTGTTTTTACCTCTTTATATCTGGGCTTTCCTTGCAGGTTACCTAAGAGTTCACGTTTGAGGATCAGTAGGATTTTGCTCTTGCATTTCTTGTATTATCTGGATGAACGATGTTTTAGTGATTGATAGGAAATTTAAAAAAGATATTAATAATATGGAAATTGGAGACCACTAAGATTATTAGGATGATAATTTGATAAGGCTGACGCAATGAATGCGTCTATATGTGCATTATCTAAATGCTGGGTGTTAAAGAATATTTGAACATTTGATTCCATAAGCTAATGGAAGAATCCGAAGTTTAAGTATTCTGTAGAATGCGTTAATGTGTTAATAGTTTGTGAAATTCCTTTTTTTGGAGTTCAATGGTTTCGAATGATTGAAAGGTTAAGGAATCCCATGAGATGTAATGGGAGAAAGATTTCCCTTTCCTTACCCGGAAAATGTGCGATCATGAAATTGGTGGGATTAAGTAAATGGTGCGAATCTTAATTTTGAAACTCTTCCTGTAATTTACTGCTTGTAATAATGAGAACAATGGCATGACTTCTGAACTGCAGAATTTTGGCAGTTGGAAATGTTAGGAGAGTTGCTGATTCAACTCTCTCAAGGCCAAAGACCAGCTGTTCATCTCCTGTTGGTCTCCCTTACCTCTTGTGCCGCTTGTATTCGCACTGGAAGATTCCTTATGGCGGATGGACTTCACGGACAGTGCACGAAGCAAAGCAGACCTTGTGGAGGAGTCAATATTGTAAAAAGATTACGAGTAACAAGATCTCATTCCATGCTCAAATTGCATGGAGAAGGCTCTATCAAATTTGTTCCTATGGAAATCCGATTCTTCCTCCTGTAAGTAGGGCTGCCTGTGCTGTAAGCCTTGCTTTGACACGATCACATCTAGTAGCTCCTGGCATTTTGGCCTTTGTTATTGGAGAACTAGGATGGAAGAGAACTTTGTGGGCAGAAGCAGAAGGTTTCCTGACAGGGGATACTCTATACATGTATGCACAGGATGGACATATTCACATCAGCTCGTTGATATTCTTTCTTCTTGAGGGGCTGGTTTTGATTCTGAGAGGAATGTATCTAGCATTTTTGTTCTTTCCCTGTATGGTTATGGCTCCTTTTGCTCAATTCTTTGGCACCAAGTACAGGAAGACATGGGTTCAGACTGTTCGCATTACATTAGAAAAAGCAGGCCCAGCATTCATCAAATGGGGCCAATGGGCAGCAACAAGGCCAGATCTATTCCGAATTGATCTGTGTGATGAGCTCACAGAACTTCACACCAAAGCTCCTGCACATAGCTATGCATATACAAAAAGAAGCATTGAAAATGCATTTGGTCGAAAACTTTCAGATATTTTTGAAAATTTTGAAGAGGAACCTGTTGCTTCTGGAAGTATTGCTCAGGTTCATAGAGCTACTCTGAAATGCCGATATCCTGGCGTACGAGTTAAGCCCATTCTTGTTGCCGTAAAAGTTAGACATCCTGGTGTTGGGGATGCCATCAGAAGAGACTTTATGTTGATTAATTTATTTTCTCATGTCTTGCAATTAATCCCCACATTAAAATGGATGAGGTTGGATGAAAGCATCCAACAGTTTGCTGTCTTCATGATGTCCCAAGTTGATCTAGCAAGGGAGGCAGCTAATTTGAATCGTTTCATGTACAACTTCAGGAGATCAAAAGATGTCTCCTTCCCAAAACCGTTATATCCTCTGGTGCATCCTGCTGTTTTAGTTGAAACGTATGAGCATGGTGAAAATATCCTGCAATATGTTGACAAACTTGAAGGACATGGGCACATCAAAAGTGCCTTGGCTCACATTGGGACGCATGCACTCCTACAAATGCTCCTGGTATGTATAAGGTTTTCCTGTTACCTCTTTTTTATGCTTGTCCAGAATTAGGTCTGTGCAACATTGTTGGTTCTGAGTAGTTGGGTTGTGCATGGCATTTTTAGACTGAATGGTTATTTTTAGCAATTGAAGAGGTTTTGAAGGTGGAACTGCTAAAATAAATAAACTAAGATGCTTTCTCTTGCCTTCGTTCTCTGATTTTGCTGAGAAATATCCTTACTTTCCTCTTAATATAATTTGATTATTTTTCTCGGTAGTCTTATATTAAATTATTGAAGATTAGTTGCTTCTATTTATCTTCTTTTTCCTTTCTTATGCATCAATATTTAATAGTTCTTACTTCAGTGACGATTGATTGTTAATCTCATTTGGTTCCAGATGGACAATTTCATCCATGCAGATATGCATCCAGGAAATATTCTAGTTAGAGTATCTCAAGGAAAAGCTTCACCTGGACATTTGTTTAAATCAAGACCACATGTGATTTTCCTTGATGTAGGCATGACAGCTGAACTATCTCAGAAAGATCGAGCCACTCTACTGAAGTTCTTTAAGGCTGTTGCACTTCGAGATGGTCGTACTGCTGCAGAGTGCACTCTTATGCTATCGAAACAACAGAACTGCCCGAACCCCACGGCCTTTATTGAGGTGTGCTTCATAGTCCTTACTTAACTTCCCCTTTAGTAAAAGCAAGTCGATGCTTGCTATTTGGTGTTCATAAGCACCCGCCATTTGGGCAAATTTTTTTTTGTTGGGAGACTGGCAAATAGGATTATTGTTCTCCACCATCAGCAAAAGAACGCTTCATATGCACCTCAGACCTAACTTCTGTTTGCAAATGCTACCTAAGATATTTGTTTGTTTGAATTGGTTTTGCTGCTGCTATCACTTGTGGATTATCATTTACTTTGGTTGCTCCTTCAAGAGCATAGTTTTGTTTTTCATAGGAAGTGGAGAAGACATTTAATTTCTGGGACACAGAAGAAGGTGGTTCATTTCACCCTGCTGAATGCATCCAACAAATGCTTGAGCAAGTTAGACGTCATAGAGTTAACATCGATGGCAATGTTTGCACCGTAATGGTAACAACTCTGGTATTGGAGGTACGTAATACCTTTCTTTGTTAACTTTCCTCTGTGCTCCAGACTCCACAACAGTGAACAAAGAAATAAATGCTGAACACAATTAAAGGTCAACAATTGA
The DNA here is from genome assembly GCA_028571225.1 of Parsonsia alboflavescens. Classification (NCBI taxonomy): domain Eukaryota; kingdom Viridiplantae; phylum Streptophyta; class Magnoliopsida; order Gentianales; family Apocynaceae; genus Parsonsia; species Parsonsia alboflavescens. The sequence goes on along the minus strand of JAOXNR010053925.1, from coordinate 6,598 downwards.
TTAAAAGGAGCTAAGGTATCGACAAGACAATTATCCTTGTTCTTGAGATTTGTTTCTTTCCTCTTGCAGGGGTGGCAGAGGAAGTTAGATCCTGAGTATGATGTACTACACACGCTGCAAGCTTTGCTTTTCAAAGCCGACTGGGCAGAATCCCTCTTCTACACAATGGAATGTGTTATGGCCCCATAGACGTGTGTGCCCCCCTGTGGTACTGCGTCATTCTTTCCCCGAAACAAACCAATCTTACCTGCCATAGAAAGAGAATTGATCCCATAGAAATATTGTTCTCTTATAAAATAAAGATGGTGCCTAGTAATCCGGATTGACATTGAAATCTTTCAAAGGATAAAAGAAAAAGATAACCTTCCTTCACCTGGAATTTTGGCTCTCTGGATTCATTAACTATTGATAGGACATAAATGCATATGGGTGTATCTGATTTTCAATCTTCCTTTGTTGCTCGTTTCGATCCTTGAAATGTAACTGTGGAAAGACATTCTTATTAAACAGGAGAAGAGAAGATTATTAACAGAGGTACTGCTAAGAAAATTTGCAGGTTTTGCACGAACTTCTATTTCCATCTTCTTTTGGAGTGGGAAGTCCAATTAACAATCATTTTCTGCCAAAAAAGAAGATAATAAGGAAAGTATTCACAGCCAATGTTCCCTTGCCTGAGCAAAGAAGCCAGAAACAACTAAAGAAGATAAAGATCAAACCAGAAGCGGTCAGGGTAATCATAGTATTCCTTTCTCCAATTACCTCAACATTTCTTGAATCTTTAGATCTTTTCTCAAAGAACTAAAAATATGATTGAATGCAGCGCAGATGAATCTTATTGAAATGCCAAAATTTAAGTTGGCCAGACGTAATCGTCATCAACGCTGCACTCAATGATATTTTCTAGCTCTTTGATGTTTTGACATCTGACTGTCTCCATCTTCCTTGGGTTACATTATATAGTACCATAAGCTTGTGTTGTAGTACTAAGTGGAATTGTATGACTTGTACTACCCTTTCCAGGCCTACTGTTGTAAGGACCGTTTTCTTCTTGCAGTACACCCTGTTCAGTACAATTAATGGTTACTGCGTTTTCAAATTCCTAGGGTTCGATCTGAACTCGTTGACGTTCGGAATATGGGCCATGTAGTTATTGCCTTACTGGGACCAAAGTGTTCCAATCATATTGCCCTACCATACATAGAGTTACAATATTTTTCGGCAAATTTAAAGAGACGTCATGCATTAAAGTAAATTCCTATTTTATTTCCGGTTCTTCTATATTTTAGTCATGTTAATCCTCTTTCTTTCTTTTTATTATTTTAGATCTCTTATCTTTTTATTTAAATCAATTAAATCTTTAAATTTTTATTGCATCTTTTAAAATTCTTAATTACTTTTTTTGTTAGAAAATTCGATATTGATCTTTTTACGGGTAATCAGCAAAATCCTTAAATTTTGACAAGATAATATATCAAATATTTATTTTAATCAAATAAACTGGAAGTAGGGAATTTATTTCACTTATTATCTCCTCTGTCTGTGTCATTATCGTCTTCTTGAGATATCGATGAACCTTGTATTCTTGTTCTTTAATTGGTTGTTTATCCTATAAATCGATTGCTTCTCTATGACACAAAGATTTACATATTTCTAAAGATTTCGAAAGTGTTGACCTTGTTTTTATGTATTTATTTTTGTTTTAAAAAAGGGAAAGAAATTGTGAAATGACTTCAATATCTGTAATTTATTTAATCAAAATAAATGTTTTGTATATTATCTCACCTGAAAATTAATTTTTCATTCATGAAATATTTTGTTGCTCATTCATAAAAGGATTGGAAAAATAATTTTTCAACGGAAAAATAGTTAAGGATTTTAAAAGGTAGAATAAAAGTTTAGGGATTTGATTGATTTAAATAAAAAAGATAGGGAATTTAAGAAAATAAAAGAAAGAAAGAGGTTTTACATGACGAAAGTAAAATGGGTATTTACTTTTATGCATTATATTCACTCAATTTTATTTTATTTTTACTTTTCTCGGGAGTTTCCTTTTAGGATCTATCCTGCAAAGATTAGAGAATAAAATTGTGGAAAAAATGGCTATTGAAGACTGGAGTTGTGTGCTGACACTTGCAATTCACTAGTCCACCGGAGAGAATAACATGCACGGGTGATGATCTGGTCTTCCTATCTTCTAGCTGATTGGTTTGCTGCCGTGGCCGTTGGTCTCATCTCCATTAACCAATCTGACAATTCCGAGAGGGCCACTATAAATGATGCTCTGGCAGCCTTTTGGGCACCATTTCTTCTACTCCACCTTGGTGGCCCTGATACAATCTCTGCTTTCTCTCTAGAAGATAATGAACTTTGGCGGAGACATATGCTGGGGGCGATAGTCCAAGTTGTTGCAGTAGGATGCGTGTTCGCCCAGTCACTCCCCAACAGATTCTGGCTCCCCATAATACTGATGCTTTTTGCTGGAACTGTCAAGAATGTGGAAAGAACAAGAGCCTTGTATCTGGCTGGTTTTGGTAATTTGAAAGATTCTCTGAAGTCCAAGGCACCAGTTCCAGATCCAGCTATGAAGAAATTATCCTAGAATATTTTCCACATCGATCGGGGGAAATTAATCAAGTGCCTGCAGAATCAGAGAGGGCTATTGGAGAAATGGATCTGGGAGAGAAAGAACTGATTCAGAGGGTCTATTGGTTGTACAGATTCTTCAGGGGTCTCGTCGTGGACCATGAGTTCAGCATACATGACCGCACACAGAATCGATAGTTCTTTGGGGGCCTAAACGCACGAGAGGCATTCAAAATCATGAAGGTGGAGCTGACTTTCTTGGATGCACTCTACACCAAGATGGCAGCTGTGGATAATGGGTTTTTCTGGTACATTTTGCGGTTTCTTTGCAAGGATTTCAGGACACCCGCAAGGCAGCTAGAGAAATCTTGGACCAGTTCAGGTTGCCAAAGTTGGGAAAATCAAATGCGTGTGAGAAGCTATTAGAATTAGTGGACGTAAACGCAATGGAGAGGGAAGAAGAAATCAGCTGGTCAATGTTACCCTATGCTGTAATGCTTGCAAAGGAACTGAAGAAAATGGTGGATGAAAATCCTGAGAAGACATGGGAGGCGATGAGCAAAGTTTGGTTGGAACTGCAATGCTATGGAGCAAATAATTGCTCTGGACGTGTCTATGCTCAGCAATAGAGCTCTGAAAATGGGCTGGACCCTTGTACTGGCTTAACCCTATCTCAGAATTTTGAAGGATTGGATTTGAAAAATCTGATTCCAATTTCAACAAGACTTTTTAACTCGTCCGTTAAGGATCAAAGACTAACAAGAGTTGGATTGAAAGTATTAAAAAAGTTATTTTATTTTATAATTTATTTATTATAATTAAAAAAATACATACTTCCCATTAGTATTACAGTATTATTGTTTGTTTTTTTCTTATTGAAACTCAAACTTTTTGTTTAGTTTCTTTTTTAGACCTAATGAGTTTTAAATCTTGAAATTGAGTTTTTCATTTTTATGTTTGGTTTGTATTTAATAATTTTCTACATTTTTCTCTATTTTGTTCACTTTGTTTGCTATTTTTTTTTATTTTTAAAAGTAATGTGAAAATTGAAATGTTTTATTTTACATATTTTTTATAAGTAATATAAATATAAATAAATAAATATATATATATATATAAGGTTTTGCTAAGACGTGCTATGGAGCTCGCCTTAATATGCGCTCCAACCGTTACCGTAATGGAATTTTTGCTACAGGGCTCATGCAGCCAACCAAGCGGAGCAAAAATTCTATTACGATAATGGTTGGAGCGCTCCGGATTCTGACCTTTAATTCTTGTGGGGTTGGGTTAGGTTAATATTTTGACGATTCTTAAAAAAATGAGACTGGCTCATCTCGACCTTTTAAATTTTCTAGTTATTAGAATTGGGATAGGATTGAACCGAGTGAGTCCCAATTGATAGCTCTACGCAGCAACTCTGCCGCAGGGGTGTGGAAGCTCCTTACTTTTGAATGGCTACTAATGGCACATCTTGGATTTGGTGTGTGGAAATCAGTATGACTAGATTTTATTTTTAGCCACTTAGGTAGATTAGATTCACAGACACAAATTTACGTTAAGATTTGTTTTTCATTGTGTTCTTGAACTTGCAAACCACTTCTTATTTACAAAGAACCGGAAAAAAGGGAATTAAGAGGCATCCGCTGGCCATGTCAGGTGCTTCTTAACTCATAGATAACATTAACAGGTGTAAATTTAAGTAAACTTCTTGACCAAGGATACATAAAGGCGGAGCTAGTACAAAGCTGGTGATGAATTTTCCTTTAACTGCTAGCTGGGTTTCTTCAGTCACCTTTTAAGCTCTTCTAATTGGAATGTGAGCTTTCCTCTGTTCTTAAGGAAGAGGAGGGAACATTGTGAAAATTGACACCTTTATACCATTCTTGACGGGGCTTGAATGGAAATGAAGTGCATATGAGCCATGGAAATCTCAAGAATGACATGACATAACCAAAACTGATGCAAGAATATGAATCTTACCATTGGAGTGCTTGTGCTGAGACATGCATTTCACGAACCCTGCAGGCAGCAGAAGAATAACATCCTCTACACAAAAGTAAAGAAAAGGGAAAAATTAAAGAACGATTATACCTGACTTGGTAAATGGAGAACCATGAATACTGCAGCAGAAACCCCTGAGCCGCTTCTATATAAAGCTCATCTAACATGAAGAAGAACAAGAACAAGAAGTGAAAGAACATAAAATATTTCAATTGTTTGAGGAGAAAGGTAATGCATGCTACTTTTCATTTGCTTCCCCATCCATATTTCAGTGCCTTAACTAGGATAATCTTTTTGATGCAATAGTTCAAAATTTAGTTTAGCAGTTAGCAAACTTGTTGTTTAACAAGATTCTTAACTGTCTTCTTTCAAACTAATCAGGATCCACACAAGGAGTCTGAAGAGAATGAGTATCATAGCATTCCAAATCTTTTCAAAGGAATCCCAAAATCTATGGGAAGAATTGAACATTCGTGTTGCTGTTCTGATTAGTCTATTCTTTCAAATTACTCTGATTTTCATGGCTTCGGCAAGGAAACGTTCAGGCAATATAGTATTCCATTCAGTGATCTGGTTTTCCTATCTTCTAGCTGACTGGATTGCTGCCTATGCGGTTGGTCTAATCTCCAGTAGCGTCATTTCCAGTAGCCAAGGGAAGAAGTGCGAGAAGGCCACCTTAAATGAAGATCTGGCAGCGCTTTGGGTTCCATTTCTTCTACTGCATCTAGGTGGTCCTGATACAATCACTGCTTTCTCTCTAGAAGATAACGAGCTATGGATCAGACATTTGCTCAGCGTTGTGGTTCAAGTCTTTGCAGTCGGGTACGTGATTATCCTGTCCCTCCCAACTCGGTTCTGGATCCCAACAGCCCTCATCTTTTCTGCAGGAACCATCAAGTATTTTGAAAGAACCAGAGCATTATATCTGGCTTGTTTGGGCAATTTGAAAGATTCTCTGAGAGCAAAGCCAGACCCTGGCCCTAATTATGCTCAATTTATGGAAGAATATTCTTCAAACCAAGAAGCTGCAATACCCCAGGAAATTTATTTAGTGCCAGAACTTGGGAAGGGCCTGCAGGCTGCTTCGGAGTCTTCGAAGCCAAAGATTAAGATTACGGAAAAAGAAATAATTAAGCGCGCCTATGGGTTCTACAATATCTTTAGGGGTCTCATCGTGGACCACATGTTCAGCTTCCACGAACGGAATGAGAGTCGAAAGTTCTTCTTCTCCCTCAAAGCAATTGACGCATTCAAGATAATGGAGGTGGAGCTCAATTTCATGTATGACGCACTCTATACCAAGATGGAAACCGTACATCGCGGCTGGCTCGGCCTCGGGTACATCATGCGATTACTTTGCAGTGTCTTGTTAGTTGCTGCTTTCGTTCTCTTTTCCTGGCAATATTCTCATCATCATCATAAGGATATCCCTCCATATGACGTGGGTGTTACGTATGCTTTGCTCCTCGGTGCCCTGGTCCTCGATTTCGTAGCGCTCATCAAACTCCTCTTCTCCCACTGGACTGTCGCTCTTTCACACTATTCAAGAGTTTTGTCCGTTCTGGTGGATGCAATTCAACCTCTTCGAGTTCTAATTAGGAATCTTCCGAGAATAATCCCAGGTAAAACATTCACCTTTTTCACAAAACGATGGTCCGGTCACTTGTCACGGCATAATCTGATACGTTACTGCCTCGAGCAACCTCCTTATTATGGGGCTGCTATAAGAATAGCTAAAATTTTTGCACTGAAGGAGTTTTTTGACAAACTGCACTTTGTCAAAAAAGAAAAGCTGGATGACAACTCGAAAGAATTCGTCTTCAGCCTGCTGGAGAAAAAAGCCCAGGGTGCCGAGGGAAGAGAAGCTTCCAAGGACATATATTCTTCTAAAGGTAAATTGGCAATTACAGATTATGGTGAATGTCCCGACTTGGTTAAACGGAGTGTGAGCGAAGATGTGGAATATGATGAAAGTGTCTTGATGTGGCATATTGCTACTGAAATATGTTATCAG
>JAOXNR010053924.1:0-13375 GCA_028571225.1 Parsonsia alboflavescens | reverse complement strand
CCCCCCCCCCCCCCCCCGGTCCCCAAAAAAAAAAAAAAGTTTTCGTTGAGAAGGAACTGCTCCACCAGCTAAGTGGGAAATTTTTTGAAGGCTTAAAGCAACAAATAATGGTTGTAGTGGAATTGAGATTCAGGAAATTTGAAGAGGAACAAAGAGTCAAGAGGGAGGAGGTTTTGAATGAACTGATGGAGATTTGGAAAAAACAAGATGCTTTTGTGGATATTTTGTCAGCACTTGGAACTCACGAACCAAAGAAGGCAGAAAATGAGGAAGAAGGAAAACAAAGAACTGAGGAGGAGGAAAAAGGAATAGAGGAAGAAAAAAAAGGAATTGAGGAGGAGGAAAAAGAGATGGCGGAAGGTAAAAAGGAGAATGAGGAAGAGGAAAAAGGAATGGAGAAAGAAAAAGAAGGAACTGAAGAAGAGAAAAAAGAAATGGAGGAAGAAAAATAAGGAACTGAGGAAAAGAAAAAGGGAACCGTGAAAGAAAAAGAAGTATGTGAGGAAGAGAAAAAAAGAAATCAAGGAAGAAAAAGAATTTAACGGAAGAGAAGGAACAGTTGGGTGAGATGGAAAGTGAGTCTGGAGTTGGGGAGTTCGACTTGTTGCCATCAAGAAGGTCACCATCTCCCGCAAGGAAGATCCAGGAGGACCAAGACACTCCACAGATAGAGCTCCCAGCTCATTGTGCAAGGGCCATAAGTTAGTGGCTTAAGAGTCCTTAAATTGATTCCTTCAAGCCGACAACCAAAGAGATGGAGACTGCATACAACAGCTTGCAAGAGCAGTATGAAAAATTCAAAGCCAAGCTAGATGCTTAGTAAGATACTACCCCCAAACTTGTTTGTTTGCTATGTTCAATATGTCTATTTGTGCTGTCATGGGTTGTTTTTTTGTTCTCATATGTTTTGTTTTTTGAGGTTATATGAGATGTTTTTGTACTCATATGGGGTGTGTTTTGTTCTCAAACGAGTTATTTTTTGTTGTTATACTCGTTGTTTTTTCTTCTCATACGCTGTGTTTTGCTCTTGTACGAGTTGTTTTTTGTTCTTATACAAGTTGTCCTATTAACTTGCATGGGATATTTGATTGCGTTATCTGGGTTGTTTTATGCTGTCAGTAGTGTTAAGCTGCCAATGCCGTTTTGGCTTGTTGATGCCGAATTCTCTACAAGACTAGAGAATGAGAAGTAATGGATGGGGAATGAACATTCGGACGTTGCCCTTGGTTTCCTAAATCAACAAACGGTGAAGAGTCGGGCCACTTTCGTCGATGGGCAATTCTTCGTGAGTTAATTTGTGTTCTTAGCTTGGTTTCCGTTAATTATCATGTGTTATGATAATGGTTGTGATTTCATTCTATAGAATACACTCAAAAGAATGGTGGCCCATATGAAGAAAAAGCCATGGGATGCTGACTTCGATGTATCCACTATCCAGTATGCAGTTTGAGATTATCTTATTCGAGTACTTGAATGGCTTAAAAACAATGGCCGGTATGAAACCCTGTAACAAAGTTGATAAAGTGGCATCCATCTACCTTAAAACAATCCAGCACTGGGCAGTGCTTGTGATCAAACCGAAAGATGAAGGCTTCCCTGATAGACTCTCTCGAGACAAGGCATACAAGGTGGCAGGCCAGGCAGGAGGAGTTGAAGCCATTGAGCAGCACTATGGGCCTTACATTCGATAGATGAGGACATTGGGAGAAGGCAAGCAAGAGGAAGAAATGGCCCAAGTGACCTGAGAGTTGGAAGAAAGGATTGCGAGTTGCACTCAACACAAGCACCCCAACTCAATCTAATGGAAACAACTGTGGTGCATGGAGTATCACTACCGTGCAATCTGTTCTTTGGGTCGTGCCACCAAGCCTTAAGGATATTAAGATTGATGGCCTACTGCTGGACTTTGCCCTTAAATTTTTTTCAACTGGATTTCCCGAAAAGTGAACAAGTGAATTTTCAAGTAAACAATCTAGACATGTAATTTAAACATTCTAGAGAAATTCTAATAAAACCCGGACTATACAATTATATGTACAAATAAGATAATGAATAAATTTGAGTTTTTCATTCAATTATAGACTCTTGCGTTTCTTGTTCCGGTTGCGTGTTTGTATCTGCTATGGTATGTCTCCGTGGGCAACGCCTTTTTGTGTGATCACATTCTTTGCATACGGAGCATGTCTTTGCCCCACGTTGAACCATTGAATTTCCAGCGTTTCCAATCTAAAGTTGTGTCAACAACCCTCCATTCAATCCAAACGGTCTTGGACATGTTTGTCTGTTGTGACCAATCGCATGGCATAATTTACATTATCTCCTTCTCCGGAATTCACCTGTAGAAGCGAGTCTCCTAGTCTGATATCTGCCTGGGCTCTCCATAACAGTGGTAAAACAATTGTATCCTTAACAGTTTGTTGCACATTTGAGTTAGATAGGTGCAGCATGAGTCTAATGGAACCAGAATATGATGCAACCCAAGAATCTCTCGTGTACTACATGTTAGTGAACTCAGCAACAACAGTATTAGCATCGAACATCCTACAAAAACAACTCTTAACAAATTAGGAGAAAAACCAGTGTATTAAGTAAAACAACTCGTGCATAAATCAGGAAAACCATGCACTAAGTAAAACAACTCATGCATAAACCAGGAAAACAATCTGTGTGACAAAGAAAACAACTCGAAACTAGCTCAGACCATATCTTAGGGCCACTAACGCATGTCTACATAGAAGATCAAGTAATTGAAACATTCCACAAGTACATATGCAATCCAAGAATTCAACTGTGTCATTCTTGTCATTGTCAATGAAAGTAAACTCATATGCTGAAACTTGTCTTATAGGAAAACGTCTATAGGCTTCTACCATATCAAGGACCATTTATTTTAGTGCTTAGACAATGCAGTGTTAACAGAGCTTGGTTCACGACGTCATTCTTGGAAACATCTCATGCAACTGTCTTAGATGAACTCAAACATAATTGTAATCTGCATTTTTCGTGCCTCCCCCAATATCGAGTTCATTAATTTTGTAATATTTGACGTCATGCACATGTACTAATTGATTGGAGCCTTCACCAACTCCCATCTCTCTGGACTCTTGTTGATTAGCCAATTATGTGTGACCTTGTTTTCTTGTTCGATCCTTGCTATGGCTTTTGCGTAATCGACCTCTTTGTGCTAGTTGGCAGCATTGGTAAATAGTGCAATTATCAGGGGGTTGGGGAACTTTGACTTAAACCTCTTATTTAGATGACAGAAGCACAAGCCATGCTGCCTCTTGATGCTTGGGTTGTCATCGGAAATGAAGATCAATCCAACGAGACATCTAATTGCTCCTATGATTTTGTTACGGAACCAGGATTGGGAATTGAAACCCTCAACATGACCAATACCGAATGGTAACGGGTAGATCTGCTCATCAAAGAACAGTTAATGTAGAAGAGGTACATGCAGGAAAACAATCCAGACAAGTAGCCCGTGCAAGTAGAACAGGTACATGTAGGAAGAACACAAACTCGACAAAATTGAATAAACAACCCACACATACAAATAAACAATCGAGACAAGTAGAATAAATAACCCATATTTTTGAATAAACAACCTAGACAAGTATAACATACACTAAAAACAACCCAAACAAGTAGAACAAACAATCCATACCTTCGAATAAACAACCCAGAAAAGTAGAACAGGTACATGCAAAAAAACAACCTAGACAAATAGAACAAACAATCCATACATGTTACCAGAACAACCAGTACATGTTACCAAAACAACCCACACATTCGATAGTCTAATTTGTTCATTTGTGTCTTTACAAGCTTCTATCAGTAAGATACCCCTGAATCTTTCCTTTAGTTGTGTAGCATTAATATAAATCACTAGCCTTATATATTGCTGAAATCCCCTCAAACTAGCACTGTTGGGAAAAAAAACAATATTGAAAACGATTTTGATCAAACTAGCACTGTTGGGAAAAAAAACAATATTGAAAACGATTTTGATCATCAATTTCGACATTAACCAATGTTTCTGGATTCTCTATGACTAGTGTGTGAAAGTAAGTGGGTAGGAGTTGAAAGAACTCTTCTGGTGATCCAATCACCAGAAGCCATAAGCACAATCAACACCAAGCTCATCTTTCATGATGCTCATCACATCCTAAGGGGTGTGTTGCTTTCATCGATTCCCTTGCATTCTTGAGGACAAATACCTTCCTATTACATGAGAGCTTGCCATTTTATGCCTCATATTTGTGACATCTCGCTAACATGTGTGACCCTTCACAAACTTATCAACTTGCCAATAATCTTCTGCTGTCTTCAACTTCCTTCCACGAAAAATATAATTACAATGTTCACCCATGCAATGCACGACATAAAACCAACGACTAGATCTCACTAGCTTAAGGCTGAAGTTCTCATTTAAGGCATACACCTCTACTTCGGACTTCATTTCCTCCTTACTTTCAAAAATTTTTCCCTTAGATATGTGATCAAGTTCCAAAAATGTTTCTGCCACTGAAACTTCCTTCATGCATTCAGAGTTGATGTTGGGGAGGACCCATTGTCTTACCGGACTGGTTGTACGGTCATCCTCTTCATCATTGTTCTCATATGGGTTGTTTCCAAGCGAGTTGTTCTCATACGGGTTATTTCCAAAAGGATTGCTTTCATTCGGGTTTGGATCATCCTGGTTGATATCAAATGAATTGTTAAAATCTGGCATGTTAAAGTCTAAGTTGTTTCCAAACGGATTGTTCTCATCTGAGATGTTAAAGTCCAAGTTATTCACATTTGGATTGTTGTCTTTTGGAATGCTCATATCTGTGTTGCTATTAGACCTGTCACAAATGCTTTCATCAATCCTGCTTGTTCTAATTACATTAGCACTTGGCTGGGATGCTACGAAAGTCACATTATATGCGCTGGACTAGTACCTTGTTGACACAAACACCTAGACAGCTGATTCACACAATCTGAGTATCCTTGCAAGATACACATCATTGTTAATGAGGATCGGTGGCATTATGTCCTTCTCATTTCTTAGCAACTGAGCACAAAATGGTATCTCTTTTCCATTGCATTCCATTCCAAGACAATCTTCTGCTATTTTCAACGGACCATAATAGGTCAAGTCAGATCCAACATCCTATAGCGTAGTAGCATCACTGCCCTTGTAAGTACTATCCTCCCATTTTTCCCTAAACGTCAAATATAGTTGAATCACTTTCAACGACCTGAGGTTTAAACAACGTTAGAATTCCTGGGATTTTAAAAACAAATAGAAGGTGCAATCCAGGCAGATTACAGACAATCCATACCACATAGGGAAACAACCCTTAACACCAACGACTAATAACCCGTAAAGATTACATACACGATCTTTCCAATAGAATCCATAAAGATTATAAACAACCTATACCACCTATAGAAACAACCCGTAAAGATTACAGATACGATCTTTCCAGTAGAATCCACAAAGATTACAGACAACTCATACTACCTATGAAACAACCTGTATCACCCACGAGTAACAACCTGTACAATACAATGACAAGTCGTACAGAGTACAGTGACAACCAACAGAAAACCTATGCAACCATTTTTCAAATCCCAAGCACAGCCACTAACAACCCCATGAATAGTTAGGTTTTGAGATCAATACGAGGCAGAAACATAAAAGAGATATGAATATAGGGAACATGAATGATTTGAAGCTTGTACAGTCAAGAAAAACAAAAAAGACGAAAAATTTCGAAACCTTGGTTCATGAAATATATAAACTACATGGAAAATAACCCATCAAGAATTCAAACAACCCATATCACCATCTCAAGAACCAACAGGTAAAAAAATAAATATTAGTGTTCATATACCATAGAAACTACACAACACATAACCTATAAAAAATACAAACAATCCATGCACGACCCCAAAACAAACCGTTCATACAAGTGAGTATGACATAAACATAAAAAAGGGATGATCAAAGGGAAAAACGAAGGATTTGCCGATACAACCTTGAGAAACAACAAAGATCAAACCTTTCCAAAGCCAAGTTTCATAAAACATCTTAAAACACACAAAGTTCACTACTTTCCAAATGAAAATGAATCTTTGTCGCATGAAGCTTCAATATTTGAGGTGGAAAGAACAGCTTTTTATGATGGAGAAGCCTTCAGATGCGACATTAGTCGTTGTGGGCGAGGGCAGGGGGTGGGGAGACTAGGTTGGCACAGGTTATAGCTTGAAGCTTCAAGCTATGCAAATTTTGAAAAAAGAAAGAAAGTGTAGATCTTTTTATTTTTTGATTTTTGGCCAAGTGAGGGTAATGGGATAATTTCACTTTCAATAGTAATTATATTTTCAAAGATTAAAAAAGTGACCAAAATTTAAAAGGTTTATCCAAAAACGGATATTTCTACAATTTCCACCTAAAATAAATATATTTAGACTTAAAGTTCTTACCCAACACTAATAGAAATGAACACATTTTTTACTGAAAAAATAGGTTAAAAGTATATTAAAGTTAGTCAAAAATAACCATATTTTTTATGATTTTTTTCAACTAATTTTGAGTTTATGAAAAAACACTTGTCCCTCTGGGAACACCCAAATGGATAGAGTGACAAGTATGCAAATCATAAATCTCGTATTCAAATTCTATTAACATCCTCCCGTATGTACAAATTGGCCCAATTATTTTTTTTTCCTCTTATGTTTCATTCCAAACAGACTCTGGATCTTTGAATACTTTTTTTGTATGACAATCTACAAATTGACTGGATATTCTTTTTCTCTTATGTTTTATTCTAAACAGACTCTTTTAGTATATTTTTTACTTAACAACCTCTAATATAACAACAAAAATATTCAAAAGTATACTAAAAGATGTAAAACATTCGAAACAGAATATATTATATAGACGACTTTTTTCACAAAATTTTTTGAAAACAATAAATTTTCATTTATTATTTAATTTTTCGACCAATTCTTGAAATAATCCACAATCCCTTACTTATCAGATTTGCCCCAATATTACAAGTTGGGCCACAACTTAGATAAACATTAATTTTCAGGTAGGCTGTTTTCCTTTTTCCTTTTTTCTTTTTCTTTTTTTCCAACTTTCATGGCTGATTTTTATTTCTTTTTTCTTTCCGATTTTTCAATTATCACCAAATTAATTTTTCATCTTCATTGCTGCATCCTATGTTAAAAAAGAGTCAATAGTAAATTTATAAAATAAATGATAAAGAAAGAGGGGAATTATGGTCAAACAAAGCCTTGCATTTTATATAGAAAGGGTTTCTATTACAGCAGTCAGGGCCCATGACACTATAAACCTTCAATAAACTGAGTTTTCGCATATATATGCTCACATAGCGCAGGCAAATACCAGTGCCGCAGACAGCAATAGACTCATGTAAAAAGCATCACATTCTAGAAATCAACCATGACTTGTTTTTTCTTTATCTTTAAAGCCAGTTTTTAAACCTCATGCATGACCATTGCTACGACCGGTATCTGGTGACTGAAGGTGAGAAATAGAGATCAGCTCTGACCGACAATCGGCAGCTCTTTCAGCATCAGCAGCCACTACTACTGTGTCACCTCTGCTAAAAGTTTCCACTGAATTCAGAAGTTTATCCGGTAGGGCGTAAGAGATTGCTATTAGTGATGCACGGGTTGCCTCCAGAGGAGCCTCCACTCCGAGTTTTCTTGTATCCATATAACACGAATGCCCTTCCTGATATTCAAAATCCACAATTCAGATAACAGATTTCCGGACTGAGGATAAAATGAAATATCCCCAGGAAATAAAAAAGACAGAGTTCAGATATGTATGTATGGCGTGAAATATCTTAGAGAAACATCCTTAGAAACATGAAACTTTTTGTTATATTGTAAACACGTTTTTCATGTGAAACTTGAAAGAGAGAAATTCTAAGATTCTTATACTTCCAGAATTGAAGCATTACTAGATATTGAAACCTGAGATGGAAAATCAAGCAGTATATAATCAACAGCACAATTCTACCTGCTGGTTAACAGCATGTAAGTGACAGATTAGGAAGAAAGGCCAAATATTTTCAAGTAAGTGCACAACAATAACAAACTATGATGTTGAGATAGAAGATTCCTTTTCATTTCTATGTTGTTGTATAGCAATTCCTTGCTAGCTTACAAGTAACACAAATCAATAAGATAAAGGATTTTCAAGCATTGATGAAAAATTCAAGCATATGATGAACATTTTCTTGGTTCATCAAACAAGACACACCCAAATTACATAATTCAGAGCTCCCTCTCCACTCCAACTTAATTTCTTCTATTTCTGCATACAAAGCTTGGTTTTCTTCTCAATAAAAGAAGAATACAAAGTGTTTCTGAACACAGCTTAGGCCTCACAGAAACTTGCCCGTCTGCCTTGGCATAAGAAATAACCATTACTCCCTCATATTTCATTATTTATTTTTCCAGACATTAGGGAAATTGCATTAGAGCCAACAATGCTACAAACTTTTGCTCTAATTATTGATGATACAAACAGAAGAGAATGCTTCTCGACACTGCTAGTTTGTCATGGAGTCTATTAGTGCCATCAGTACTTAATACAGCTAGCTTCTCATTGTAAATAGGATACACGCTTTCGCTATAGGTTGCTTTAACTTTTTCAACATCAAAGATCAATTTCTCAATTCTAAACTAGAAAACTAAAGATTTTCAAACACGTAGATAACAAAACTTAGAATTTCAAACCTAGTCTAGCAATATGAAGTTCCGAACAAGGAAGATGGAAAGACCAACCACAATGTTTAGAGTATCATCAGAATCATCACCCAAGCATTCAGGACTCATGTTAAAAGCTATATATCTATCAAGTCAAGAAAGCTAGTTTTGGGGGGGTTGGATAACAAAAATTTATGAAGTCCTTTTGAACCATCATAGAAGCCTTTCATTTAATATTTCTTCCATGAACAGGGCACATTCATTCACATGCTAATGAAAATTAACATAACATCATCACAACCAAATCCAAAGACCCACCTCCCAAATTCCAGCAGCAAATCCGATTCATACCGTCTAGATTATTCATAAAAAGGATGAACTGCAGAGAATATTTCCAAAGACATTGGTTGCCAAGAGGACAGAAAAGAAACGTCATAACCAACTTATCAGATCTGAATCGTTATCTAGTCTAGTATATAAAAACTCAAAGCAATACCGAATTTCTAATCTCAAGATTAATAATTTGAAAGGCAAAAACAGAAGGAAAAAAAAAATTAAAAATTGCGGGGTGGGCAAGAGAATCCAATCAACTATTCAATGAATATTCACAAAGAGGATCAATATTCAGAAAGGAATCAATCCTCGATTGAGGGATAGAGAGGAAGGGAGGAGACGGAATGTACCTGGATGAGTAGGTAAGACCGTGATGGATTTCACACAAATTTGACGAAATATAGAAGTATTTAACGGAGGTGTGCGAAAAGGATAATGATTAATGAATGGGAAAAGGATAGCGGCCATGTAGATCTGACGTCAGTGTCCACACATCAAGCTTTATTTAAGGGATATCACATCTATTAAATTATTATTATACAGGAATAGCATATAAATTCGCATATTATTAATTTAAAAAATAATGATAATCTTTTGCGATGTTAGTTTTTTAATAAAATTGAGACATTATGAGGTATATAATTTTAAAAAAATTGAAATTCCAGAAGATAGTCATTGCCTTTTCCATCAATAGTACACAGAAGTATTCCTATATTATTATAATCATCACGCCAATAAAAGAATTTCGCTTTATATTAATTAAAAATCTATACCTGATCTCTAGTTATCTTTAATAGGATTTTTAGCTCATTTGGTCTTATATATTTGGATCAAATTATAATATGATCCTATAAATTTTTTTTTCAATTAATATATTATGGACTGCAATTTTGGTCTCAATTATCATTTTCTGGGAAACACTTATTCGAATTAGTCATGTTAACGACACAAGATGATTTTTTAGGGATAAAATTGTCAACTATATCTTTGTTGCTCAAAATCCAATCAATTTTTTTTTTTCCAAAAAATAAAAGAAAAATTTACAAAGAATAAGGAAAAGAATTTTAGATACATTTGGATTCACAAAACCCAAATAAATTAATTGGGCAACCAAAGTTCATTCACAACACTTGGGTTGGTTTGACTTTAAGTAGTACCAATCCCCCCTAAAATTATCCTGTGCTATGATCCCACAAGGCTTTTTTCCAGTTGTTATGGTAACTTAATATATTATTGACAGTCATTATGGTCTCTCAATATATTATGGACTGCCATTTTGGTCCCAACTATCATTTTTTCTAACAAAATACTCTTTGGAACCGATCATTTTATTGATATGGGGATAACTTTTCAGGGGTAAAATTGTCCATCTCATCCTTGCTACTCAAAATTCAACCAACCCAAGGGTTGTGTATGAATTTTGGTTGTTCAGTTAATTTATTTGGGTTTGTTTAATCTAGATGCATCTGAATTTTTTTATTTTTATTTTTAAATGATTAGTTAGATTTGGAGCAATAAGGATAACATTGACAAATTTTCCCCTAAAATGTTATCCTATGTTGATAAATAACTAATTATGACTATCGTTTTGTTGGAAAATAGTAGTTGGGACCATTACGGCTACCCATAAAAAAACCCCTTATGGGAACATATTATAGTTTAGCCCAAACATGAGGAACCAAATAGGTTAGAAGCCCTAATAATAATCTCAACATATATTCTTCACACACACACACACACAAAAATGTTATGATGTACTACAGAACACATTTTATGAAATGTTCCATTTAAGTCTCTAACAGTCAAAGTTAATCGATATATTGTCTTTTTTAAAAAATAATAATAATAAAATTTAATCAAATACCCTCGAGTTTAGTTTATCTTTTTGGGATTTAGTTTTAAAAAAAATTTGCAAATATAATTTTCTATAGAAGAATTTTTTTTTTCGTAACAGTTAACCGCTAATATTGACCGTTAAAGATTCAAGTGAAGCACTCCATAAGTTGTGTTCCGTGATACTCCATAGTATTACTATCTCTTAAAAAAAAAATTATGACGTAGCAATCAGTTAAAAATTGATATTTATTATATATACATCTTGTCACACTATAATTTTTTGTAAAAAAATATTAGCAAATGTCTATAAAAGGAAACAGTCAGTAGAAAATAGTTAAATCTTGACCTTGACCTCTCATTCAATTCGATTTAGTGTCCAGTTCAGTTTTAAAAGTAGCACTGCAGTTATGAGATTCATTCCAATTTACTTCCCTTTTTTTTTTTTTTTTTTCTTTTTATTTAGGGAAAATTGTCTTTGATGATGAGGGATTTGAGGGATCCCTCCCAAATTATTGAATTAAAATAAAAGAAATATAATTTGAGGGGATAAAATGAATTTTACATAATGAGAAGATAAGATGGAAACAAATCCACTTCTTACAAAATAATGCAAATCTAATATCTACATGAAATGAATACATTAAGTAATTCTATTGCAAAGAACATCTAAAACGTATTGAATAGTTTGTTAATTAAAACATAAAACGTCAATAAAACTTTATTTTTATATGTAATATTAATTTTTATTTTTATTATCTAATTTATTAAAATCAATTTTGAAAGGATAAATCTATTACACAGATATATGTATCTTTTAAAAAGGACATAATTTCTCATTGATGTCTTTTCTAAATCTATGAATTAAGGGATTAGAGTTGTTTATTACAGAACAATAGAATAATTACAGATATTATACTCTAAAGAGTTCAATCGTTTTATTCCATTAAAGTGTTCTTGAGTATGATTTTTTGTATCTTGAGGTAACTTGCTTTCGATAATATTACACTCAAGAAAGTGATTTACGCCTGAAAGTCATTTTATTTATTTTATTGTTTAGACTTTTCCTAACAATTTAAGCATAATATTCTATTCCTATAGTCCAAAAATGGCTTCTATAAATGTGAATGATGGTATGATGGAAATATTTGTACAATCAGATTCCACAAAGTTGAAATAGCTAAGATGAACTTCTTTGGGTGGAAAAAGAAAACCCTCATGAACATTTTAATTTTCTGAATTTTATCTTTTTATTTACACATAATCTTGTTGATAAATGCAATTATTTTAAATCTAAGTTGTTATTAGTAATTATTTTATTTGGTGTGGATGATGATATATTTATATTTGTATATAAAGTACAATATGTTTTATATAAATGAAAGAATGAGAAAGGTATTTGGATACCTCAAGAGACTGACAAATTTGTGGAGGCTAGGTTATAGTTTTAGCGATTGTTAGCAAAGAAGATTAGTGGCTAAGAATTACATTATTGAAATTGACTTATATCTCAACTTTCAAATAACCAAACCGATTATTTGTGAAGTTTAATAGGTAAAAATAAGTTATTGATAAGTGGTCTGACAATTAAACACATATTAGTCTCATATAGAAAAGTTGTTAGTACTTAAATTATTTCAGAGGCTGAGTTAAAACTCTTCATGGAGTTTTGTGAAGATTGTTCAAAATAAAAGATAATAAAGAATTCCACCTATATGAATATGAAGTGGTATAGCTTCAACATGAGTTCCTCGGGGTTTTACTTATGTAAATATTCATAGAAATTGGGATTGCTAGCATGTGGCCATTACAACGTGTTAGGAGCATTAATGAAACTTTGTGGAAATAAAATAAATATAATGCGTGGAATTATTTTCGATCCTAATAATATGGAGCCAAGGTTTAATCCTATGACACCATTTACGTCATTAGCACCCTAAAATACTTACACCAATTGAAAGTTTAATCTATATAAGACACCTTCTTGTATGCGATATATTTATTGTGAACAATGAATTCTTGAAATTAACAAACTAGTGGGAGAATGTTGAATAGTTTGTTAATTAAAAATAAAAAGTCCCCAAAACTTTATTTTTATATGTAATATTTATATTTATTTATATTAACTATTTATTAAAATTAAGATTGATACTTTTGGTCCCCATCTTTTTTGTTTTTCAAGTCTAATCCAAAAACCTTTTTTGTTTTAGTTTTTTTGTTTCTCCGCCATTTTTCTTTTTTAGTGACTTTGGTCCATATCAATTTGTTTTAGCTTTTCTTGGTCCTCCACCTTTTTTATTTTTTTTCTACACTTGAGCTTTGGTGCTCATTATAACATTTCTATACATATATAAATATAAATATATATATATATATATATATATATATATTTATATCAGTTAGACTTAACTGGACCACTGTACTCCGTAGCACTCCATAGCATTACTCTAAATGCTATGGAGTGCTACGG